>LBNU01000096.1:85449-104567 GCA_014162995.1 Artemisia annua
GAGAGAGGATCCTAGCTTATTTGAAACTACTTACTGGCACTTGGAAGATTGCTTATTTTGTGATTACTAACTAGTTTCAACTCCATTTGTTCAAGTTTGCCTCTAAACTCTTTGGTTTCCTTTGAAAACTACTTGACATACAATCTTAAAGGAGTGTTTGGCATAACACCCCTTTTGACCAAAGAATTTGCGACAAAAGAATTTTTAGCCCTATTAGCTTTAGTTCACTGCATTTGTTGTTTTGAACCAAAAAATCACAAGTTCCAAAGGTTTTTATGAAATTGATCATGTTTTCCAAAAATTAGTTTAGTTACTGTTAAAATTAAGTATTATAGGTAGATTTAGATTTAGGCCTTAGGTAGTTGTTGTTCTTACTTGAATTTAGTTCAAAATATGTTTTTACAGTTGTTCAAGTTCTTGACCTTTGACTTTGGAGGTCAAACAAACCCAAAACAACCCGTTTCCACCCAGTTTTGCTGTCAAAAAGGTCCCAACAGCAGAAAAAAGTTTTTGAATTTTCATTTCTTCAATTTTCAACCAAATCTGATAAATTCTGGGGATAATGTGCTCTTATATATTTTTACTTAGTGTATTTTTATTTTATTTTTAAGATTTTTTTACTAGGGTAAATAACCCTTTTTCGGGCTGCAAAAAGTCGTTTTCTACAGCAGAAAAAGTTTTTGATTTTTAATTTTCTTCATTTTAAGTCCTTTTTAGCGAAATTTGGTTTGTAGCTTATTTAGTAGATTATATAGTTACTGTTATTTTGGTTTAATTTTTAGATTTTTTTTCAAAGGTTTTAGCCCTTTTTCGGGCTGCAAAAGTCGTTGACAGCAACGAAATAAAGAAAACCGTTTTTTCTTTGTTTTTTCATTTGTTTTTAAACATTTTGCATTTGAGACACATAAAACACGATCCTTGGATATTTTCATCATTTTGATGTGATTTTGCGTGTTTTCAGATGTTTTGCGTTTCAGAATTGACCAAAAATGATGAGTGTTTGAGCACTCATCAAGCATTACCCTACAAATTGGGTGTTATAGAATTTATTACTCATTGCATTCCTTAGCATTCTCTTTATCTTTATCTTTCTCATTCCTCTATTTGAACCATGTGCCCCCTAAAGTTGAGCGAAATTATAGATTTAGTTACAATTAAGTTAAAAACCATGTGTTAACGTGTGTAAATCTATACTACATATAAAGCATATTGCACCTTCTCTCATATTTAATTTTTAAGATTTTCATATTTAGATTTTAAGTAAAATACAATTGATAAAACATAAAGCACAAGTATGTAAAGCTCAATATTTTAAGGTCAACATATCTCTTACATACGTACAATTAATATACCCCATGACCAATTAATACAAGTTAAAAGGCATAATTTACAAGTACTTAAAACACAAATCTATACTACTTATAAAGCATACTCTCTCCTATTTACTATTTTAAGATTTCCTAAATTAGATTTTAAGTAAATCTCCCACTATATAAAACAAGCTTTCCCTAAGGAAACCTTTGCCCCAAAACTCCAAGATAATGACACCTGGAAAATAAATTAGATCCAATGGACCATATGCAATGTCGCCTATAGCATTCAATGTAAACAAAAAAACACTTACATTTTCTCTAACGGAAGATCAAACTTAACAATACTACATCCAACAAGAAAACCCCAAATCTGGTATCCAAAATCCAAACATAATTCGTCACTCCCATCATAATTCTTCAAACCCCCATATTCAATCCCCCCAAAATCATGGTGTAAATTGGATCAACTCAGTCAATGTTGAAAAATAAAGGTAGCATTAAGTTTCTCCAAATCAATTAACCCTAAATTAGTTTACAACAAATCAATTTATTCCACATCAATTCATACCCGAAAATCAGTTTACCCTAAATCAATTCATCCCCAATATAGTTATCATGATCCGATACCAGAATCCTACACCACTACGGCCGACAATACAATCCTTCACGACAAGCGCCAGAACCGAAACCACCACAAAGTTTGTTTTAATTTCTATCAACACCCTATTCTCATTTAGATAATTTTTTTATTCATGCATTTATTTGTTGTACCCTAATCCTCTTTAAACATTTTCATACATGAGCGAGAAGTAGCTGATCTCTCGCTGCCGTGAGGGAGTATACCTCCGCCTAGGTACTGATTCCTTGATTTTTTAAAATCAATTTATGCTATGTTAGCATGTGGTAATTTAATTTTACCTAATTGTGATTTTTAGGAGTTTTGATTGGACGTGTTTTGACATAGTTATGATCGAAGATTGATTAGAGTGTTTGGGATTAGTTTTTGAAATTGATTATGGATGAAAATCAATTAAAATAGGATAATGAGTCTATGGAAATTAAGAAGGATCGAAGATCCTGATAAGAGCATGAAGAGGAAATCACAAGCAGTTAAAAGTAGAACATGAATTGTGTTTAATGGTATCATAATATATCAATTATATTCTATGTTATATTGATAACATATTGTTTCACTTGCAGCTCATAACATTCTATAACCGTGGAGGTAAAAGTGGTGCAAACCGATACGCTGGACTTAGTAGCTCAACCCATTACAACTCTACAGGTATACAAGTGGCACGACTTCAGAAAATCTCATTTTTAATTCTGAAAAAGGTTGTATACTGATATCTTAGCTTAACTCTCACATATTGAATTTTATAGAGTTTGGCGCAGTGTACGGAAAGCCTGCATATAAGAGGGGTAAAAGCCTGCATACGGAAAGCCTTCAAAGTGATTCTCATCTGTTATCGGTTCACGTAGCAAAGTTTGTTCTTAGTGATACTTAAGGTGATAAAATAGATTGGTTGGTTGGTTGGTCGGTTACATTTAATAAATGTACTCCTTAGTTTTTTGTCTACCTGGCCTATATCATTTTTGGGAAGGAAATAAGCTAATAAGCGTATGCAGTTGAATGATAGATTCTTGGAAAAACATAAACTTTTAGTAAAGAGTTACCCAAACAGCCTCTAAAAGATCAGTTGCTAAATTACAATGAGCAAGTCACATGATTACCTGAGAGTAGTTATTTAGTTTATATAAATCTAATTACATTATATATTTTTATTAGGATATATGTGCAAGGCTGGAATGAATTGTGCCATATTGCAGCTTATAGCTTATGTATTTTGTGAGTTGAAACTAGGATTGGAATTATGGTTAACATAAGCGAAAGATTGGGGTGTTTGGCTTGCACCCACGATCATCTATGACGACGACTTTGATGATTGAGTGGTTGAATGGGTAGGATGCACAATTTTATAGGTAGCATCCCCATTTTATAATATATACCTTTAAACCAAACATACTTGAGCACTACCAAGTCCAATCTCTCAAACCAAACACTATACATGGCTTGCTATAAACACATTCTTTTCGTACTGAATATATATCTACTATATTGTAAGGGAATTTCTTGATTTCTATTTGTTAGGATAACGCATTACCTAGTCGAAGTTATGGCATCAACTAGACCACTACTTATATGGAGCATGTATATAGACAAGAAATAGGAAATGAAAAGTTCTTTATTTATTGGAACATAGAATTTAGCATAAAAGAATTCAAACTAATAGCCTCATATATAAGATATAATCATAGAATGGCACACCAAGTTTGTGGTTTCTCACTGGAGAGAGATAAAGGTAATCGATTTTAGCATTCAAGGACACATGCAGTGGAGTTGTTGATGAACTTGGAACTGCAAACGACATTTTTTTTAACTTTGGAGTATTAAACGGAAAAATCGTTTAGCAAAAATTAGAAAGGAAAAAGCTCGCTAAATAGATTAAATTGGTTTGTCAATTTTATTGCTATAACCATATCTATGATGTGTCATACAAATTCGTGTCTCGATATACAGATATGTCATGCTTTTTATTGTTAATTTATATTGCGCATCACTTGGGATTTTTAGGTAATCTTATATACAATGGTCTAAGCTTTCCCAAATAGCCATATCAAAAACTTTTGATTATTTCTCATTTTCTCTCCTAAGTAAGCAAAATTTAGCTTTACCAAAATTTAACAACCTATTAACCACCTAAAATAAGTGTAGCCAAAAACTCCTTTAATTCATCAGTTTTGTGTGAGTCACACCACAGTAGAATTCTTTCAGTGATAATAAACAAGTTATTATTTAGAGGATTTTCAAAGGACTCTTTCGTTTACACGATATTATCATTTGAGGTATTGATCATAGAAAAGAATACAAAACGTAAATAGTTACATGCTCTATCTTAGACTCATAAGCATAAACCTTTTCTAAATTTGACTCTTTTAATTATGGGCTTTAGTTCCAGCTGTTGATTATTATTTCTACACACATATAAGTATGCACCTTTTACTATTTTTTATGTATAATTTTTAGACCCCCACTGTATGATCTGAGCCACATCACTTTCTCATGGAGTTAATGAGTGGCATTTATTTATTTACTATACATGTTTGCATGATCAGGTGACCACATCCTCAAGCATTGACGAGCAGGAAACAACATGATCGCTTAATCTTCACAGCTCAAGTTAAAAGGAATACACAATGTATCATTGTGCTTAACAGGGGTCATACTTCTCTCCGTGATATCTTTGTATTTTATGCATAAGTATTTGTGAAACATGCATTAAGATCAATAATAGCTGTAATTTATAAGTTGTATATGTTTAGTAACAAATAGGTATTTCATTGCAGGAAACAATGCATTGAAGAACAATTTTCAAAGATCACGGAAACAATGAAAAGGTATGTTATAAAGTGAAGTTTTATTTAAAGTCTGCCAAACAACTTAATCAAATAATCCCATTTTCAACCATTTTTATTCAATTTGATTTGTATTTTCATGATACTTGAGTTTACAAAAAGTCATAGAACATAAGGAGTATAATTTTATTATTTTACATACATAATCGTTGTTGAAAAAACTTATGCAAATAACTCAGAGACATATTAAGTTATGTAATAACTTAACAATGATTTTCAGTTTTTCAAAGAATATAAAATCGTACTGAACCATTATTAAAGCCATATAACATAATTTTGATCCGTTTTGTTTGTGTATTATATATAAATAACATTAACGACACAGTTGATGAAATTAAAAAACCATACGAATTGGTGCGTGATGTGTGGTAATATAGAGTAGAAATGGAGGATCACAAGCGTTGGGAAGTTGAAGATGAGAATGTAGCAAACAAACAACATCTGATCGAACGATGAGAATCCTTTGTATTTGGATTGCGAAAAAGCACATTTAGGATGGTCTTTCGAGAAATCTCCTAAATTTCACTTTTAGATTTATAGGAACGGTTAAATTTTATTTGCTATAACGATTTAAGAAATTTAAATATTTTATATTCATCTTATGTTGTGTGATGTTATGTATGATTTTTTTAATTATTCTTTCACTTTTTATATTATCTTCAACGTGATCTTATTAAGTTTTTGGTTTTTAATATAATGTCATTTTCCGTTATTTCTATCAACCATTTTACTACATCTATTATATTTTTAACAATTATTATAGTGTATCATAACTTTGAAATAAAAATGATGATAATGTTGGAAACTTTGAAAATATTGATACAGCGTATTAAAACTTTAAGCTAGCCGGCCAACGGCCGGGCCTTAGGCTAAAGTTGTTGTTTTTTGTGGTGATTTTTTATATAGAAAACACGAAACAAATTTTTTATTTTGAATAATAAAACTTAATGCTAGCGCCCCATCGGGGCGGGCCTGAGGCTAGTATTACTTATAAAACATAATTTACAACTATGTAAAACACAATTGATTTTATGAAAAATACTATTTTCTACATACAATTAATACAAAATTTAAAACACCCCATCACCAATACACACAACTAACTAAACACAATGTACAAAATTTAAAACATCACGCGTATCAGCCCAAAACCCTCCACGTTACAAAGCTTTTCCTTCCATGTGACAAAGCTTTTGCTTCCACTCAGAATTCCAGCCCACTCACTCGGAGAGTCAGAGTTCCAACCCACTGTCCTTATACCTTCTTCGAACAAGAACAAACCATTCACATCTAAACTAAACCCATCCAACCTCACATCAACCATCAACATCACAAACTTCAAGAATAACTATCTCATCTCAGTCACCACACAAGAGTTGTAAAGAAAAGAAAATAGATCTCAGTTTATCTCCTTTAGATTCGTTCTTAGAACGAAACCAAATAAGATTTACCATCAGGGTGGTGGCAATGGCCATCGGTATGCCCATCGGCATGAGTTTGCCGGCGGCAAACACCGATGCCACCCCCACCGGTATGGCAAAAACATAGCTCTAGCGGCAATCTTTGATTCGGAAGCATGGGAAGGAAATTCTAGCCGTTGGGCTAGAAGACAAAAAAAAAATATAACCGTTGGGAGCAAAGGAAAAAAAAAAATTCCTTCTATATATACTAAACCTCTATTTTCTTATAAACACAAACAATTCACTTACAATAACAAATTATTAACACAACCAATTCACATATTTTTACAATGGTTTCATCTTCATCTTCTTCGTCCGACTCGATATTTGTTCCCGCCGAATCGTCCGAACTATTGCCATCCGGTAGCACCCTAGAAACCTTATTAGCCGTGTACGATTCAATTGACGACACGGCAAGCTCTACCGAAACTCGGGAGTCTGTAACCCGTTATCGTGAAGAAGCTTTACAAACCCTTATGAATGACTATTTCGTTGAACGTCCAAAGTTTTCCGACAATACTTTTCGTGATAGGTTTCGTATGAATAAAAGCTTGTTTTTAAGAGTTGTTGGTGATGTTGAAGCGAATTACGAATGGTTTCAAGAGGGCCTAGATGCGAGGGGAAAAAAGAGTTTTACGGCGTTACAAAAATGCACATCGGCTATTCGGCAACTCGCAACGGGTGAACCTCCAGATAGATTTGATGACTATTTAAACATGGCACGCCGAACGTCAGGTTATATATTTTTTTTAAAAGTTATCGTTATTTTTTTTTAAAGTTATCGTTATTTTTTTTTAAAGTTATCGTTATTTTTTTTTAAAGTTATCGTTATTTTTTTTTAAAGTTATCGTTATTTTTTTTTAAAGTTATCGTTATTTTTTTTTAAAGTTATCGTTATTTTTTTTTAAAGTTATCGTTATTTTTTTTTAAAGTTATCGTTATTTTTTTTAAAAGTTATCGTTATATATTATGTTTATAGGAGAATGCCTTGATCATTTTTGCCAAGCGATTATTCAATTATATGGTCGAGAGTTCTTACGAAGGCCGACATCCCATGACATTGCACGCTTATACGAGTTCCATGAAGAAAAACATCACATTCCTGGAATGCTTGGTAGCATTGATTGTACACATTTCGTTTGGCGTAATTGTCCTAGACATTTGAAAGGCCAATATAAGCGAGGTGATCATCAGTACCCAACTATTATGCTTGAATCCGTCGCTTCAAACGATTTGTGGATTTGGCATGCGTTTTTTGGTCCTCCCGGTGCAAACAACGATATCAATGTTTTGAATCAGTCACCATTGTATCTTACGGAGCGAAATGGAACGGCGGCAAACAGTTCATTTCATGTAAATGGACGGTTTTATAAACGTGGATATTATCTTACCGATGGAATCTATCCTACGTATTCAACGTTTGTTAAAGCATACAAGTATCCGGTTGAACAGAAGGAAAAGAGATTCAAGAAGCTACAAGAGTCTGCAAGAAAAGATGTCGAGCGAGCTTTTGGTCGTCTAAAATCAAAATGGATGATTCTCAATCGTCCTCTACGGGCTATGACGGTCGAAAAGATTCGACAAATCGTTTATACGTGTATCATATTTCACAATATGATATTAAAAGACGATCGAGTTGCAATATCACCGGTTCATATAATGGATCCGCCGGTCGCGCCAGTTTATGACGATAGTGTATTACAGGAGTTACTCGACGAACAAATCCATTACCGTCTCCTATATGATCTTACGGACCACGTAGAGGCTCAAAACTTAACATTTCTCGATGACTAGTTATTTCCTTTTTTTTTTTAAGAATAATGTAATTTTCTTTTAATTATGTTTTTTTTAGGTATTATGTATTTTTCTTTTAGTTATTAATAAAATATTTATATGTTTTTATTAAATTGTTTAATATAATTTATGAAAAAAAAAAAAAAAAGTTGGGAGGTATGAAAAAGGCATGGTTGCCACTAAAAAGGGGTTGGGAGGTATGAAAAAAGTATGAAATGGTTGGGATGAGGTGGAATGATATTATTGGTGGATTTGGGAGGTATGGATGATTTCGGAAGCATGACTGCCACCACCCTCATAGATCAGTGAGAAGCTTAACACTTCTTCTAAATATTCAAAAAAATTAATGAAAGAACAAAAACAAGTATGTTTCGTTCTTCCTTCCTTTCAGTAACGAAAAAAAAAAAAAAACGAAAACATAACAAACCTATCCGAGACCTTATTTAAAAGATCTAAAAGCCGTGACAACTTCATCTTCATTTCGAACGATTCAGTTTGTGTGACTGCAAGGAGTGAGAAGAAGCGGCTGAGATTCGGTTGTTGTAATAAAAGAAAATAAATAATAAATAGAGGGTGTTTGTGATTTGATTGTCATAACAAAAGAAAAAGAAATAAGTGTGATTTGTGTTTTTGTTTAGCACTAAGAAAAAATTGATGTCTGCATTTTGTTTTAGAGTATTGTGAGGGTGGCTGGCGTTTATTTTAACAAAATATTAGGGTTGTGAATTAAAATTAGGTACCTTATATTGTTAAGTTTTAGGGATATAGTGTAAATGTGTAATAGAAAGGGGTGTTGGGCTTTAAGCCTTTAAGGGGTTGTTTACTTTTTCCTTTAGTTAAAGGATTGGACCCACTTAATATTTAATAATGTTACTTTTTTAAGTAGGGCCCATGAAAATCTTTTATATGGTCTATATCCACAAGGGATGAAAATTGATAGCCTCCCCAATAAGAGGTTTGGAGAGACGTGGGACCCACATAAATCCTTAGCTAAGGAAAAAAAGAAACACCTCCTAAGTATTAAAATCGTTGGTTACTAGGACCTCATTGGACCAAGCTAATTTATTTCATTACTAATTGGGCATCTTTGGCTATTAATCCGATTTTTTTTGGCAAGTCCAAGTGACCTTCGACAGATTGTGATAGTGAGCCAAATTGTGTTACAAGTTTTAAGTTAGAATTTAATTAAACAAAATTTTGTTATAATTTTGGATCACGATGGAACCATAAAATTGGTGTTATGCCAACGAGATGGGTTTTGGATTTTTTATTTTTATTTTTTTTAAACGTGAACATTTTGGTTAAATAAAACTTAATTCAAATTTTTTTACGTCAAATTTATTGGAAAGATGTTATATGTTTATAATATTAAGAAATAAATTTATTGTATAACATATCTAGAGTTTATCAATGCTAAGGTGGTGTTTGTTTTTCATTAAGAGGCTCTTAATAGCCTCTTAATCTGAACCGTTCAGACGCGGTCAAACATTTTGGTCGTTCAGACTGTTTGTTTTTTTTTTCCCGTTCAGACGCGTTCAGAGGCAGTAAGATCTTAATGGTCTAGACTTGAGAGGAGTGTCTGAATGCCTCTTGTTACCTCTTGCTGACACAAAAGAAAAACCAAAAGAAAAAAACTAGTACAAGCAAGCAAATGTGCGGTTCAAACATGAGTTTTTTTTTGTTTTTTTTTTGTTTTTTTTTTTTTTTTTTTTTTTTTTTTTTTTTTTTTTTTTTTTTTTAGATGCGGTCAGATTCAGACATTTACTCTTCAGATTCAGATTCAGATGTGCGGTTCAGATTCAGATTCAGAGCCTCTTAAAAAACAAACACCACCTAAAAAATGATATATCATTATTATTGTTTAAAGTTATTTTAATTTAAATTATCAATCATTCATTTGTACGGTTATCGTTAAAAAAATATATAACCGAATAACTTTTGCTCGCCGCAAAATCAAAAAGCGCAAGGTATCCGCCGTTATATTGCACAGATATGTTAGTTTGTGATGAAGTGGAGCCGTTATCATATTTGATGTTGGACTTTGCAAGTCAACTGGCAATTTCGTTTAGAGAAATGATACATGGACCTAAAAATAGACCTAATTGTGGACCTAAAAACATGTGGCATGATCCTGATGACTGCAGACAGGGACCCACTTATTTAACAACCCATCAGGATCATGCCACATGTGTTTAGGTCCACTTTTAGGTCTATTTTTAGGCCTATGTATCATTTCTCTTTCGTTTATTATCGCTTAGTAGTTAAGGAAACTAATTTAAAACCTTTCTTTTAACAAAAACCATGGGCCAAAAAGTCCATCAAACCAACGACACAACGCGCTAACCTAAATCCAAGGGTCCAGATAAAGCAGCAGCCATCCATCCATCCGCACACATCTCAAGACAAAACAGTGAAAACCCGAAACCGTCCCCAACTCACCATCAAACCCAACCTGACCCACCTGACCCAGTCAGAAATCGAATATTCCAATCGCATATACACCGTCAGATGATATTCCATCTCATCTTCAATCTATGATCATCTCACCCTATCCCATACAATCATCCCCTATTCATGATAATATAAATTAATCACACACCAAATCAATCATCAAAATCACAATCTTATCTTATCTTGTACTCTTTATCAAATTTCACCTAACTTTCCGATCAGTCATGCCGGAAGAAGAACTTTCACCGGAGGAGATTAAAGCGATTCATAAACTTAGTTTGTTTAAAATTAAGGGGAGAGATAAACAAGGACGGAAGATATTGCGCATCATCGGTAAACACTTTCCAGGTATTTTTTTTTCCCTTTTTTTATATTTATACTTATATTTTTGTTAAATTGATTTTAAATAAATCGCCGTTAATTTTGTATAAATCCTTTTATTTTAATCAGATTAATAAAATTTTTAAATCGAAAAATTCGTTATTAATTTGTATAAAGCGTTGTTAATTTAGAATAAATCGTAGTTAAATTTCTGATTAATTATTTATTAAATAAAATTAGATTTATAATTTTGAATAAATCGTAGTTAAATTTTCAGATAAAGTATTTATTAAATAAAATTAAATTCATAATTTTGCATAGCTCGTTAATTTCTGAATGAATTATTAATCAATTTTAATCAGCTTCATATAATTTATATAAAATCTATAAAAATGACAAAATAAATGTTTTAAAATGTATGAAAATGATTATTAATTAATTTTGTATAAATCTATAAATTTGGAAAAAATAAATGTTTGTTAAATTTATTTCTGATTAATAATTTTTTTTTAACAAATTGTTGTTGATTTTGTGTTTACAGCGAAAAGTTTGACCGTTGACGTATTGAACCAATACCTAAACGTGAAAGTGTTCCCCAAACTCAACCGTCCGTTTGCCATAGTTTACATCCACACAGACGTTCAAAAATCCGAGAATTTCCCTGGAATATCCGCTCTCCGATCAGTTTACGATGCCATTCCGATCAACGTTAAACAGCATCTAGAAGCTGTTTATTTCGTTCATCCAGATCTACAATCCAGGCTCTTTTTAGCTACTTTTGGCCGCTTTATCTTCTCCGGAGGGTACGTTTTTGCCTTTTTTCCGATTTAAATTTGTTATTTGCAGAGACGAAAATGCTAGGTTCAGTACTGACATGCTATAGTGAAGTGTACTCTGTGTTTTAAAAGGTGTATGTTAATCTGGTTTAAGCAATTTTGGTAGTGGTAAATAAAACGTAGCGAGTTATAAACAGTACTTTCTGTATAAAAAGTTGCGAGTGAGTGTTTGAATTAGCTTGTTTTGCTAGTCTTATGGTGTTATTTTAAGTCGAAAAAGCTAATTTGGTTTTTTCGGCTTACGGCTAATAAGTACGTAGTAATAACTTGTGTTTATGGGTTACTTAAGTTCATTAGCTCGTAAGCTGAAAACAAGTAGGCATATGAGATTTTACAAATTCAAATAAGCCGATACCCTGCAAAGTTTGCTAATCCAAGTACTGGTACTCTGGTTTTAGCGTTTTTGGCATTGTAAATTGTTCAGCATTTGTTTGGTAGGTGAGCCACTCTTTAAAAACTAAGAAAGCTGTTGCATAATATGGTGTTAGCAAATTTGGCCTTAAACGTATGGTTTGTTAATTGTTATTGCATTAGTTAGTTGTATTGTCAAGTGAGCGATGCATGGTTAACAATCCGGTTTTGTTAAACTGTGAGAGGTTTTGATTGTGTGTGTGTGGGTGTATGTTGCAGGTTGTATTCCAAGCTGAAGTATGTGAGCAGGTTAGGGTACTTGTGGGAGCATGTGAGGAGGAACGAGATCCAGATCCCAGAATTTGTGTTTGATCATGATGAGGATCTTGAGTATCGTCCAATGATGGATTACGGTATAGAAAGTGACCATGCTAGAGTTTATGGTGCGCCCGAGGTTGATTCCTCTGTGGCGATGTATTCCATGAGGTGTATCTCGTAGTAGAGTCAGTTGTGAAGATACAATGTCGCGAGTTATCCTTTTTAATGTTGGCTTGTTGCGCTTGCTAGTGTTTTTTTGTTTGTATATTATTGATAACGGAAATTAAATAGAGTGATATATGAATATCTACTTGTGATTGTTATCGCGACGATTCATTTTTGGGTTTCTATAGTTATCGTCGAAACAGGTTAAAGCTTGATTAAGTTTTGACTAGTTTGGTACTGAGTGATTATGATGGATAGTCTAGAAGGCAAAACTTGCCTTCAAATTGTATTTCAAGATAGTTTATATTAGGCTAATTGTATAAAAATATATTTTACTTGTCACGTTTTATAGTTGTATGTACTATGTGGAATCGTTTAAATCGAATTATTAAGAACTAACTTTTTAAATTTTGATTATTTTATGTATCGATACTTGATTCGATTTTAAAAAATATTTGATTCGATATTCAAAAATACGTCAATTGATACATAGAATAATGGAAGATTAAAAAGTTTTAAATAATCTGATTGAAACGATTGTACATTATCTTTTTATATTAAAAGAGTAAAGATAAGTGATATAAGAATTTGTCTTTTCATCGATGTAATATTGAAGCTTGCAAATTGGCACAGATGACCCACTACAAACAATTTTTTTCTAACTAAACTCGTCTACCATGCACCGACCTATCTATTTTTTTTTCACCCCTAACACTTTGACGGGTCAAATACTATGCATCTAAAGATAAGGTACTTAAAATAATCAAAGGTCCCTTTTGTATTAAACAAAGTGTTAGGCGTGTTTTAAACAAAAAAAAAAATTCAAGGGTATCTTAGAAAATATAAAAGTGCTGGCGGACTATATTTTAAACCAAAAATATCAAGAGCTACTTGGCCTATGTCCGAACGTGGACCTAGAAGCATTAGCCGAGACTCCGAATATACCAATAATCTACAAGAATGTTATTGTTAAATAGGCAAAATATGATCCACAAATCTTTTTGTTAAGTGAAAATTACACAAATAATCATATATTGTGGAAAAATTACATCATATATATACTTTTTAAAAGGCATGTTAAACGAGACTGTCTTCATTTACGATATGGCTATGACATAAATGGAGGGGAATGAGCATGCTTTAACCCTAAAATTGTTGACACCTACGCTTATAACACAAAATAGTCCAATAAGATGAGTTCAGCAGCTTAAGTGTTGTCTTGGATCGGGTTGGTTCTAGTTGGTTCGGATCCTTCAGGTAAGGATTGAGGTCGTGGTTCAAGTTGTGGTGAAAGTAACTATCAAATCCGACGTCTTTATAGCCTATTTGTGCTGAGAGTGTCTTTCAAGTTGTGGTAAAGTTTGTAGATTTGTGTCAATGGTTGTTTCCTGCAATTATCCATGTGGGAGTTGTAATTCCGGACATGTTATAAGTTCATTTTCTTGTTGATTTTGGTGTTTGGTCCTTTATAAAGGCCGCCTTAGCAACAATTATTGTGTTAGGGTTTAGGTTGGCAAGGGTCATGGATTTTCGGCTTGTGGTGGCTTACAATCATAGGTATTTTCTTCTACTACTCGGTATGATTTTGTGGTCGAAACTGTTTGGTTTGATGTTTCAATAAGTTTATTATTAATTTTCAGGTTATGGTCACCTTCGACATGTTTACATGTTTTATTTTATCGTGTTGATTACCCTTAAGTGGTCAGGTGTTGTATGGTTTTGGATGGTTGAGGTTACTTCTTCATAGGTGAATCTTTTGTGAGGCCGATGTATTTGTAGGATTGCAAGTAGGGGTGTAAACGAGCCGAGTCGAGCCGAGTACTGCCAAGCTCGAGCTCGACTCGAATACTATAATTCGAGCTCGAAACTCGACTCGAGCTCGGTCGAGCTTTATATTTCGAGCTCGAGCTCGACTCGTCATATAAAACTCGAGCTCGAAACTCGGCTCGAGCTCGTTTATTTTCACATTTCATGCTTGAACTCGATAAATACTCGGTATATCAAGCTCGGCTCGACTCGATTTGTATGAAAATTAAGTAAATGTATGTATATAAAAGGGTAAAAGTGTAATTTAACCGAAGCTCGTTAAGGCTCGCGAGCTTCACGAGCCAACTATTTTGGAGCTCGAGCTCGACTCGACAATATACTCGAGTAGCTCGAACTCGAGCTCGACTCGTTTAAATCGAGTCGATCTCGAGTAGTTTTTGAGTCGATCTCGAGTAACTCGCGAGCTGTCTCAGCTCATTTACACCCCTAGTAGGATACTAGAATCTCTCCTGAATTATTCATAAAGTATGCTGAAGGGTCATTGGTGTAGGATATACGGTCGTGTTGATTGTAAATGTCATATAGAGTTGGTCTATCGTCATTTAGAATCATGTTAGTAGGGTCGTCTTTATTGTCAATATAGTTATTAGTTTTTTGTTGTGTCTGTCTTGAAAAAAAAGAACTAGCTTTTAAAATTTACCGACCGTAGTAGAAGCAAGAAGGACGCGTCCCCCTTCCCTTCCTCCACCCTCACACACTACGCGTTGCCCTTAAAACACTACCACGACCACGCATGGTGATTTTTTATTTTATTTTATTATTATTTTATTATTTTTTTCTGTTGAGTCGGTGGCGCTGACCGCTGACTTGTGAGAGACAAACACAAGCACAAATTTATACTATAGGGCATACACATCTCAACCAAATCCAAACTACACTCCAAGCCTCACTTTTAAGATTCAGTCACTCGAAAGTCTAAACGTAACCTCACCGTCTACTTTTAGCTTTTCAAAATTTGATATTCCCCCATACATTTCCTTATTCTCTATACATTTATACACTTTTATTAAAAAACCTACAAAACAATAAATCATCTTCCACCGCAAAAATAATGAAATTTAATTGTGACCGCCGCTTTGCTCGAGTACAATGCTAGTATTAATTTACTTCATCTGTCTCATATTTATTGTTCATATTTTCTTTTATGGATGTCTCAAATTAATTTTTCACTTTATTTTTTAAGTAAAACTTGGAAATTTATTAGGAGAATATTCTATTTGAGTTGTTGAAAATTAAAGTGGCGCTATTTTTATTATATTTTAATGTGTTTGGTTTTGAACTAAAAAGCCAATCAAACCCGACCTTACCCGATATCTATAAACCCATTTGACTAAACATTTCATGATTTCATCACTTTAGTCAACAACTCGTATATGGTTGCAAACAAAACTCAGTATCGGTATCACTATTCGTTAAAACCATGGTGTTCTTGTCTTGGACTAAACCTACCCCCAAAGACCAAAAAGATTGCATCAACAAGTATGTTCTTTCTTCACAATTTCTTCTCAATTTTCAAAATATGATCATTTGTGCTAGTGCCCAGTTTGAGTTATTGTAATATTAAATGTGTATATCAGGTCAGGTAGCTTTAACTATGACATTAAGTACAGAGGAGCTACTGCTAAGCCAATGTCTAAGCTTAAAGAAGATAAAGAGCTTAGAAAAGATGGATTCTTGATTAATCATTCGAGAATCTTGGTGGGGTCTGGCTCTCATGCTTTTGAGAAAGGAAAAACTGCTTTACAAACTTGGAGGTTTGTTTATGTATATGTGTTTCGATATCCTCGTATTCGTACTAGTTTAGTAGTTAAACTTAGTTAAGGTGTTGATTTTTTATTGAATTTATGTTGAAAGATAGCAAAGGACTACCTTTTATAATGTCTTTTTGGGTATCCATATGGTTTGTGACATTTTTGTCTCCACTAGTCCACGGAGTTTGAATCCACCGCTACACGGACTTAAACCGGGTAAAGCCCTCCCTTTTCAGGAGGTTGGCGTGACCAGTGACCACTCCAGGGTTGTTTACACCACATTGGTGTGTATGTAATTAGTGAATATGACTAAGATGCAAATTGTATAACTCGCTAGGAGGTACTTGCGCCGTCAGATACCTTGTAGCGAGTAATTGGCCTAGGCGGGAGTCCTCGGATTGGAATTTTGATATATAAGTTTCGATGTATGACTTGTTCATAGGACCATAGAATTGTTCATAGGATCCTATGAATATGTTTAGGAATATGTTCGAATACTTTAAACCTGGTTCTGACCGAATTCTTTTGCTGATTCGGCTCAACCCGCCTCGGTCACTGACCTTGTAGCGAGTAATTGTGATTACCTGTCCTTGCAATCTGAGTTTTATGACACTGCTAAGATGGAACATGTGTATAATGTTTAGTAAGGCGAAAATACAATAAGAAAGGAGCAAACAAAAATGCTATTTATGCAAAAATGCAATGTGATGTATGCAATATACAAGTGTGTCAAAGATATTACACACTATATTTATAGATTTAAGAATCTATGCTAGCACATTCTGCTCCGTAAAAGAAATATAAAATTGTCATGAGGAACGAAGTTAAATATTAAGGATGCATTATATTCTTTTGTATTTTCCTCGACATGCATTATATAAAGATTAGTAAAAGCTAATCATAGCCATAAAATAAGCTTATGAGCTATAATTATGATATTTTTGGCATGACCGGTTACACCATCCCGAGTCATTAATGATGCGACACTATAGAAGAATAACATTCTTCAATATAAATGGTATTATTTCTCAAAAGAAGTTGATTATTAATCTATCAACAAGAATGGGGACTCAATTCCTCAATTTTCTGGAAAGAAAACAAATGGATATATGTAGGCATACACATCCATTGTATGAACCATTTAGAGTTTAAAATCGATGCATCGTCTAAATGGTCATTAAATTGCAACCTCAAGTTTGCATGATTAATAGCTCAATGCGAGCCTAACATTCCAGAGTAAGTATTTCATCATGAAAATGCGATGAATTACTTCTAAATTATCAAATGAAACTGAGAGAAAAACTTGTGTTGTTATATGGGGCCATATTATAATATGCACAACAACAAAATTAGCATCATGCCAATATGTTATTATAAATCCTCCCTTTTATAATTGGTTTTGGTTATAAACCAAACATATCCCATTTTTTTGTTTTTCTGTGTGCAAATTACTCCACCTAAATGCACATATATGGGATATAGAAGATGGATAATTCCTTCAGGAGGAGAGAAGTAGCTGCAAATTAGAATGAATTATCATATTCTATTGATCCTCGAAGGAAATTTTTATGAATTCATTATTTAATGAATAATCTAATAGCCATAAATAAACATTGGCCAAAAACAAAATTTCAGCTACTCATGCTCTAATTAGAAATTGTCCTCAAGGACACTATTTTATTATGACATGCCTCAAGCATGGTAGACAAATTGATTCCAAATAAAATCCTCGATGAAAAATATGGAGCATGAAAACAAGATGGTTGTTCGAGGTATAAAAGACCCCATGATAGTCTCATAAAGAGACACTAGACATGAAGGTTCCAAAGAACCTCAAATAGCTAATGAGATCTCAATAAATTATATCATGTCTAAAGTTATATGGAATCGAAACATAAACGATGTCGATAAATTTGTTTACATACAATATAGCGCTTGCTATTATGCATAATGAGGATCATAAATCAAAAGTGCGCTCAAGGAAATGATTGGCCAATATGGAAAGACGCAATATCGTAAAAATACGATAAATATTGGGATATGAAGTCCATACACATGAATGTGTAAAATTTATTGGATATACATCAATCTTTGTGCGAATGCAAAATAAGAGCTCTAAAGTTATGTTTTTTAAGACATGAATTGTGAATAAATAAATTCACAAAAACACAAAGTTGATTATTAAAAGACATATTGTCTCGAGGTGGATGTAAATATCTTATTGATATTTTACGAGACAATCAAAATTGAAGTATTTAATTCGCTCTAAATGAGTTTTATTAGAGCTCTCATATACCATGAATGATCTGTAATGTCTCAAGCATGGCTTACAACTTCAACTCTAGATACGATTAATAAAGTTCTCAATAACTTTATATTGATAAAGTTGAATGAACCCATATATGGATCAAAATGATTTTGGACGACTATTATATAAATTGCTTTTGCACATGTCTCAAAGAAATAGTTGGTCCTCAAGTATCATACATAAGTACAATTGATGTTTGGATGCCAATTTTGTAATTAATGTACATCACGAGAGTGTATTTTTCTCTTTTAATATTTGTACATGCACTGTATATTTTCCAACCAATTGATTTGATATTGGGTTGAAAGCTACACATATATTTTGTCATTTTTGCAGGACTTATTCGTAACATCATCAATTTGATAGACTTCATTTTAAAGTTGTTGCCAACAAAAGTATACGAGCAACTCGTTTAGAAGATTAGCATGCGATGCTTGAAAGATATACATTAAATTGAGGAGGAGTATTATGCGCACTGCACTCTTTTTCCCTTCATCAAGTGTTTTTATCCCACTGGGTTTTTTCTTGATAAGGTTTTTAATGAGGCGGTTGATGAGACGAGAAATGTTACGTTTTTAGGGGTCAGTTTGAGTCCTAATTCGTATATTATTGGATCGGATTTCACCCAAAGTCGTTTCTTTTCTCATTTTAGGTACTTTTGAGGAGAAAATCACAAAAGAAGCATTTTCGGGCGTTTTCGGAGTGAAAAAGTGCGGAAAACAACAAAATCTCAAAAGACCCTAAAG
>LBNU01000096.1:104707-147889 GCA_014162995.1 Artemisia annua
CCTAACGAACACTATTCCCTGTGAGAGAACGATCAATCCCCCGGTACTTGCCACTACACTATACTACATCGGTCAGGTACACTGCCTGGTGGGGATTGTAAGCCTCTTGAGATCCCTTGAGAGGTAAAACAAAGTGCGTAAGCAATCCCTACGCGCATCAGCGGTCTATAGCGTTTAATAAACAGTGAATATACAAGGAGGAGTGTTGTAAATATTAATGGGCTTATGTCTATTCACATTTATCTCTAGTGAGCTTTAGGGTTTGAGATGCATTCATCCACCCTATATATACAATCCACTTGTAACCTTGATGATAACTCAATAAGAATTCTCTCTTCCTCTCTTGTTCTTGTTCATTATTTTGTAACACCATCAAGATTTTCATCCATAAGATTTGTTCAAAAAAAGATTAATCCATAAGATGTTGGCAAAAACAATTGGGTTATTGTACAAAGATGTTATTAAAGTTTGCCTGAATTTTGTCCTAAGGTAATATAGTTTTAAAGTTGTCATCCAAGTTACTCAACTTAATATAACCGGTTAAATTTGTTACTGTGTTTTGGTTAACCTAGAGTTACCGGTGAAAATCCTACTTACGTGGCATTGATGTATTATGGGTTAAATAGACAAATAAGTTACTAAAGTTTGCGAAAATATTCACATAAGTTACTAAAGTTTGGGGCAATGTTCACTTAAGTTACTATAGTTAAAAAGGATAATGGGTTTGTATTCCTGTTCACTAATGTCTAATTATGGATTATATTCCTTGTAGACGAAGATCTTCATGCCATCAATCATGGGGATAGTGGGTTTGTTGTGATAAGAGACGGGTGCACTATCTTTCAGTTCCCTGTACAAATGGATAAAAACAGAAAAAAACGGATAAAAACGTATGAAAACGTACAATATGTAAAAAAACACATAAAAACGTAGAATAACGCACAAAAAATTAAAAAAAAAAAAAATTGGGAAGCTTGTAGGGTTTAGAGATAAACCCTTTGGGGATGATCAACGGGTGCTAGGGAGCCAGGTGTTGATCATTCGAGAGCAGACAAGAAGGACAGGTGTCATGCGTCCTTTGTGCATGTACTATGCTACCTGAGAAGACTTGTTAGGCCTAGTTTGGCATGGGCTTATGCTTTTCTAGTCAATGCTGACTTCGCGAACTATTTGGGCGTTTGGGCTTGATCCGAGCATGTGATTTTAGTGGGCTTGGGTTACTAATAATGATACGTTATCACATACAAAAATGTACAAAAACGTATAAAACATACACAAACATATAAAATAGATAAATAGTGGATGAAAACATATAAACCAAGATTGTTGAAAATAATTACAAACACCCGTTGGCCAAAAGGATAGATTCTGCAAGATTCTGCAACAAAAGGGACCAAACGTACAAAAGGGACTAAAAAAAAACACGTGGACTTGAGTAACTTAGATGACAATGTTGAAACTTTAGTAACTTAGATGAACTTTTTCTCAAACTTTAGTAACTTCTTTGAGGCGGAATATGTTTCAGGTTGAGATACCGGCTATCAACCGGTTGCCCACCTTGGGAGTAACCCTAGTGTAACATCTTTGAAACTTTAGTAACCCAGTTGATAAACCCGTGAACTTGAGTAACCTGGATGACAACTTTGAAACTATCTTACCTTAGGACAAAATTCAGGCAAACTTTAGTAACATCTTTGTACAATAACCCAAAACAATTTAAACCAAGATGTAGACAAAAAAAGGATAGTAGCCTTTGACTATCAGCACAAATGCATGCATTCCCTCGTTTCATGTTACATCTCGACCGTCCACGTATACTTTTATATAGTTTATAATTTTAATAAAAAACCTTTGTCTTTTAACATTCAACTGAAATTTCCATTGTTCCAAATATATGGTCGGTAAAGAGTCTTCAGCTTTTTGTACATCCTCTTCATCCCTATGATCACCAAGGAAGAACATTTGAGTGTTCACAAAGGTGTCGTCTTCCACTTTATTCCAGCCATCACATGCACTAGCAAAAGCAAATATTGCCTCGCACAAACCTCGCCCATCTACCTCGCCCTGAACCTCGCCACAGCTACACCACCTCGCCACAGCTTCACCACCTCGCCCAAAACCTCGCCACAGCTCCACCACCTCGCCACAGCTCCACCACCTCGCCAGCCACCTCGCCACAGCTCCACCATCTCGCCAGCTACCTCACCCCAGCTCTTCATGCCCACCACCTCGCCCACCACCTCGCCTAGAAAAATGAGAGACACATGTACGGTTCAAAAGTTGNAGTTCATTTTCGTAAAAAATGTGGACGAGGTTTATTTTGTAAACGAATACTTGTATGGTTCATTTAAGTAATTTACTCAATAATAAATATTGAAGCTTGCAAATGACCCAACATGTCCACTTCTACAAACTAGTTTAACTTAAAAAACAAATTCGTCTGACATGCCCCGATCCATCTATTTCTTTTTTCACCCCTAACACTTTGACGGGTCAAATACTATGCACTAAAGATAAGGTACTTAAAATAATCAAAAGGTCATGATCCCTTTTGTATTAAATTAAACAAAGTGTTAGGTGTATTTTAAACAAAGTGTTAGGCGTGTTTTAAACCAAAAATAATCAAAGGTCATCATCTTAAAAAATATAAAAGCGCTGGCGGAGTATATTTTAAACAAAAAATAGCTACTTGGCCTATGTCCGAATCTGGACCTAGAAGCATTAGGCGAGACTCCGAATATACCAATAATCAACAAGAATGTTATTGTTAAATAGGCAAAATATGATCCACAAATCTTTTTGCTAAGTGAAAATTACACGAATAATCATATATGTTAGAAAAATTTACACCATATTTTTTTAAGAAGGCATGTTAAACGAGATTGTCTTCACGTATGATCCGGCTATAACATAAATAGAAGGGAATGAGCATGCGTTTACCCTAACATTGTCAACACCTACACTTATAACACAAACTTAAGAGTTGATTTGGATTGGGTTGGTTCTAGTTGTTTCGGATCTTTCAGGTAAGGATTGAGGTCGTGGTTCAAGTTGTGGTGAAAGTGACTATCAAACCCAACGTCTTTATAGCCTATTTGTGCTGAGAGTGTCTTTCAAGTTGTGCTCAAGTTTGTAGATTTGTGTCAATGGTTGTTTCCTGCAAGTATCCACGTGGGAGTCTTAGTTTCGGACATGTTATAAGTTCATTTTCTTGTTGACTTTGGTGTTTGGTTCTCTATAAAGGCCGCCTTAGCAACGATTATTGTGTTAAGGTTTTGGTTGACAAGGGTCATGGATTTTCGGCTTGTGGTGGCTTACAATCATAGGTATTTTCTTTCACTACTCGGTATGATTATGTGCTCGAAACTGTTTGGTTTGATCTTTCGATAAAGTTTCTTATTAATTTTCAAGTTATGGTCACCTTCCACATGTTTACATGTTTTATTTTATCGTGTGATTGCCCTTAAGTGGTCAGGTGTTGTACGGTTTTGGATGGTTGAGGTTACTTCTTTATAGGTTAATCTTTTGTGAAGCCGATGTATTTGTAGGATCTCTTTTTGGATGATTCATAAAGTATGTTGAAGGGTCATTGGTATAGGATATACGGTCGTGTTGATTGTACATGTCATATAGAGTTGGTCTATTGTCATTTAAAATCATGTTAGAGGGCGTTTGGTTCAAGATATATAAATGGTGCTATTTAAAATTATAAGCAAATGTAAATGCTTCCCATGTGGAAGAAAATTAAAATGGCCAACTTTTAGCCTCATTCATGCAAATAAAATTCTTTGGCCCACATCTTTATTGTGAACCAAATAAGACAATTGAATCAATTTTAATTTCTAATCCCCTCAACTATCTTGAATTTACCCCAACCAAACGCGCCCTTAGTAAGGTTATGTTTATTGTCAATATTGCTTATAATCACTATAGTTATTAGTTTTTTACACAAACAAGCAACAAGCTGATCCACTAGCTTTTTTTGGATTGCAAAACTACTTTTCTTAAAGACAATATTTTTGAGTTGTCATAACTTGTGGATCTAGGTTTTAAACCAAATAGTCCCACTTTTAATATTGGGAGATGATTTGCACACTCTCCCAATTGATTGGGACACACCAATTTAGTGTGTTTGGACATTTATACCATCACATGGGTGAAAATGTAAGGGCAACTGTGAGTGTATAAATGTCCAAACACACAAAATTGAAGTGTCCCAATAATTTTATGGAGTTTGCAAATCCCTTTAAGATTGAATCACTCGAAAGTCTAAACCTAAAAACCTCACTATCTACTTTTAGCTTTTCAAAATTTGATATTTTTCATTTCTCTATTCTTTATACATAAGGGCACGTTTTGATAGAGAGAATTTCAGAGAATAGAAATGAAGCAGAGAATATAAATTCAAAGAATAGAAATCAGTAGAGAATTTTGTTCAATTCTAATGTTTGATAACAACAGAGACTTAAACCGAGAAATGAAAAAAAAAAAAAATATATATTTGTTGATTTAAAAAAAAAAATTATTTTTTCTAAATAACAATTCTAAAAATTTATAATTTATATATTTTTTAATTAATTTTTTTTTAAAAAATTTTATTAAAAAAAAAAAACTTATTTTTTAAAAAATTTATTTAAAAAAATTTTAATTTATTTTTTTTATGAAAATTATTTAAATTTTTTTATTTTTTCTAAATAACAATTCTACAAAAATATATTTAAAAAAAAAATATTTTTTAAATTTATTTAAAAAAAAACTTATTTTTTTAAAAATTTATTTATAAAGAAATTTAATTTATTTATTTTTAAATATATTTTTTATAAAAATTATTTAAAAAAAATATTTTTTTCTAAATAACAATTCTAAAAAATATATATTTTCAATTTTTTTTAATTATTTTTTATAAAAAAATATTTTTAAAAGAAAAATATTTTTAAAAAACCTATTTATTTTGTTTAAAATAAAACACTCAATTCTCCAAATTCTCCACAGAATTATGAAAATGGGAGTAACCAAATTACACTAACCAATTCTCTCTAACTCTCCACTAATTTCTCCTCATTCTTCACTTTTTTTAATTCTCTCTACCAAAGATTGGTAGAGAGAATTTGATCGAATTCCAATTTTTCTCCCTTTCTTTTCTCTCTTGTAGCCAAAAAATAATTGTGTCCGCTTTGCGCATGTATTCGATGATGTGTTTGGTTCTGAACTGAAAAACTGATATCTTACCATTTGACTACACATTTCATCACTTCAGTCAACTAGAAACTATGGTGTTCTTGTCTTGGACTCAACCTACCCCCAAACAACAAAAAGATTGCATCAGCAAGTAAGTTTCTACTAATTTCTTCACTTTAATCTCAATTTTCAAAATATGAAATTTTCCTAGCACCCAATTTGAGTTATAATAATGTTTTATGTATATCAGGTCAGGTAGCTTCAACTATGACATTAAGTACAGAGGAGCTACTGCTAAGCCAATGTCCAAGCTTAAAGAAGATAAAGAGCTTAAAAAAGATGGATTCTTGATTAATCATTCAAGAATCTTGGTGGGCTCTGGCTCTCATGCTTTTGAGAAAGGCAAAACTGCTTTACAAACTTGGAGGTTTGTTTATGTATATGTGTTTCGATATCCTCGTATTCGTACTAGTTTAGTAGTTAAACTTAGTTCAAGTGTTGAGTTTTATTGAATTTATGTTTTTTTGGGGTGACCATGGTTTGTGACCTTTACGGAGTTTGAATCCACTGCCACATAGACTTAAATCGGGTAAAGCCCTCCCTTTTCTGGAGGTTGGTGTGACCACTCCAGGGTTTTTACACCACATTGGTGTGTATGTAGTTAGTGAAAATGACTAAGATGCAAAGTTGTATAACTCGCTAGGGCGGTACTTGAGCGATCGGCTTGTTCATAGGACCATAGAATTGTTCATAGGATCCTATGAATATGTTTAGAAATATGTTCGAATACTTTAAACCTAGTTCTGACCGAATTCTTTTGCTGATTCGGCTCAACTCGCCTCGGTCGCTGCCCTTGTAGCGAGTAATTGCGATTACCCGTCCTTGCAATCTGAGCTTTACGACACTGCTAAGATGGAACAATTTTTTTAATGTTTAGCATTTAAGTCAACATCGATCACTGAGTAAAGTATGTTGCTATATGTGGTCCCTTATTTAAATTTAAGTTTTCTTTAGATTTGAAGGTAATGAAAGAAAATGTGATTGTGGTTTTTGGTATTAAGTACAAACAGTTGAGGGTTCTTGTCTTGGATTTCTGGTAGGCATTTCGGGTTGAGTTGGGCATTTGTTGATCCAAAGACACCGATTGAAAAAGGGGTGAAGTTTTGTGCATGTGTGAAGGAGTTTGTTCCATGGCTTAGGATGCCTTTGGAGGTTGTCTATGTTAACAACACTAGAACCCCTAAAACGGATGTTGCTTCTTTTGGTTTTGGTGGAGGCACTCTCAAAGGGCACTTACTGGTTCGTGCTTCTTCTAGGAAATCTATTGAAATTTAGCGTTCTAATTTTTTAATCAAAATTTTTTGCTTTGAAATTTTGCTGAAAGCAGGCAGGAGAAGAGCGATTTTCAATCGAGATGGATGGAAACAAACAAGTTTGGTATGAAATACTTTCGTTCTCAAAGCCAGCACACCCTTTATCTGTTATCGGGTATCCATATGTATTTTTTAGACAAAAGTATTTTGCTCATCAATCTAGTGACGCAGTTAGAAAATTTGTGTCCGTTAAGTAGACCTCATAACTTCCATTTATATAATCAATTTCATGGATACAATATAAGAAACTAGTGACATCCAAGATCTGGTTGAGTTTATTCGAGAATCGTAAATTGAGTACAAAATGGGCACATGACACACTTCATGAAAACTTTAAGCCTTTCTCAAACTGCCAAAATTTATGGGAGTCACAAGATATGGATCTTCGCTAGAAACCAACTCATGAGCTGCAAGTATGGCCGCTTTTTGAGTTGGATGAAATAAATCCCAGAATAAGTAATCATCCCGATTTGTGCAAAGGTCCACTCCTTCCGAGCAGTTATTGAATCCTTTTCTTGTATTATCGACACAACATGCTGATTTGACATCTTTGAACACTGAAAATGGGTCACTCTAAAGTAAAATGTTCATTCTGATAGACGATAGGCGGATCATAAATTCATGTTATGGTTGGCAATATGGGTGGGTTGGGTAACGGGTCAAAATGAGTATATTTTGGTCGACACGGTACACTAATCATCCAATTATTTTTTTCATTTTTTACTTTTACAAATACTTGGCGTGTCAAATCAATCTACGAAATCATATTTCTTCGCCAATCTAATATTTTGAATAAAATGATTTAGGGAATTTCATGTATAATTCTTTTCCCCTTNTTTAAGTCAACATCGATTACCGAGTGAAGTATGTTGCTATATGACATGGTCCCTTATTTAAATTTAAGTTTTCTTTAGATTTGAAGGTAATGAAAGAAAATGTGATTGTGGTTTTTGGTATTAAGTACAAACAGTTGAGGGTTCTTGTCTTGGATTTCTGGTAGGCATTTCGGGTTGAGTTGGGCATTTGTTGATCCAAAGACACCGATTGAAAAAGGGGTGAAGTTTTGTGCATGTGTGAAGGAGTTTGTTCCATGGCTTAGGATGCCTTTGGAGGTTGTCTATGTTAACAACACTAGAACCCCTAAAACGGATGTTGCTTCTTTTGGTTTTGGTGGAGGCACTCTCAAAGGGCACTTACTGGTTCGTGCTTCTTCTAGGAAATCTATTGAAATTTAGCGTTCTAATTTTTTAATCAAAATTTTTTGCTTTGAAATTTTGCTGAA
Organism: Artemisia annua; assembly: GCA_014162995.1. NCBI lineage: Eukaryota > Viridiplantae > Streptophyta > Magnoliopsida > Asterales > Asteraceae > Artemisia > Artemisia annua. Next base: position 112,541 of record LBNU01000096.1, read on the forward strand.
AGCAGGCAGGAGAAGAGCGATTTTCAATCGAGATGGATGGAAACAAACAAGTTTGGTATGAAATACTTTCGTTCTCAAAGCCAGCACACCCTTTATCTGTTATCGGGTATCCATATGTATTTTTTAGACAAAAGTATTTTGCTCATCAATCTAGTGACGCAGTTAGAAAATTTGTGTCCGTTAAGTAGACCTCATAACTTCCATTTATATAATCAATTTCATGGATACAATATAAGAAACTAGTGACATCCAAGATCTGGTTGAGTTTATTCGAGAATCGTAAATTGAGTACAAAATGGGCACATGACACACTTCATGAAAACTTTAAGCCTTTCTCAAACTGCCAAAATTTATGGGAGTCACAAGATATGGATCTTCGCTAGAAACCAACTCATGAGCTGCAAGTATGGCCGCTTTTTGAGTTGGATGAAATAAATCCCAGAATAAGTAATCATCCCGATTTGTGCAAAGGTCCACTCCTTCCGAGCAGTTATTGAATCCTTTTCTTGTATTATCGACACAACATGCTGATTTGACATCTTTGAACACTGAAAATGGGTCACTCTAAAGTAAAATGTTCATTCTGATAGACGATAGGCGGATCATAAATTCATGTTATGGTTGGCAATATGGGTGGGTTGGGTAACGGGTCAAAATGAGTATATTTTGGTCGACACGGTACACTAATCATCCAATTATTTTTTTCATTTTTTACTTTTACAAATACTTGGCGTGTCAAATCAATCTACGAAATCATATTTCTTCGCCAATCTAATATTTTGAATAAAATGATTTAGGGAATTTCATGTATAATTCTTTTCCCCTTTTCAGTTGACGCATTTAACCGGTTTTCATTTTAGCCAACCCTTTTTTAACCCGTTAGAATAAGCAGGCCAAACTTTCCACCCTTTTTGTAGGTATATGCAGATAAAAAAGAAAATTTTTAGTTACCAATGTGTTTGCTAATGATATTCGTAGTCATATTGTATGTGTTCCCAAGTGAGTACTTGAATCCTTCCAGTGTGGAGCTCATGTTTTTCAAAAGGGATTCTAATGAGGCATAGGATGCTACAGCCAAGTTGTTTGCCTCCTCACTACAATCACCAGTCGGAGTGAATGAACGGGCCATTGGACAACAACCTATTTCTGGAATACTTAATATTCCAAACTTTCTTGCCCCCAGGTTATATAAGTTCTGTCAATTCAAATGCCAACACTATAAATGTATCACTTTTCTATGTTTTATTTAAAAAATTAAGGTAGTAAATATGATTTTGAAAAAAGATTATTATAATCTATATAATTTTTTTAACATGACAATTTAAGAAGTAAGAAAGCAAACCTTTAGATGGATGGCATAGATGGCTGTAAGGTTGGCGATGAGAACCTCAGGTGGCACGAGATGACTGAATAAGTATTCCATGATGTCATTGCTTCCAACACTGATGATATACATGGAATCCTTAAGCAGAAGACCAGCTTCAGACCCACCTAGTGATGCTGTTATGTTTCCTTGAACAGTTGCAAATTGTTGTATCTGCTCTTCCATAGATATTACTTGCCCCTGTATGTTAATTGTTTTAACATCTAAAATTGTATACATATGTTACGGATTTTAAATAAGATTCGTAAATAATTTATGAGGTTTTATGCAGTTAATATACGTTTTGGGTAACTATACTTTTATGGGCAACTTTTGAGTTTTGACGCGTTCAACCTATTTCATATTTTCTTTTACTTGTTTGACCAGAAAAATATGAACATAACCCAAATGGATATAAGTAAATGAGTCGAAAGCAAAAACCAGTTAGTTACAAACCTGAAGTGCTAAAAATCCATTTTCATATCATATAGTGTAAACTTACATAGAAAATTTCCCCAGTTTCTTTAAGAAGGCCAGCACCTCCAGATGCAAAGTTAACTCCGTGAAGTATATCTCCCGTAAAGTTCGAACTGTCATTAACCAGTGCAAGAAATGGCAATGGACTGAGATCATAGCCACCCAAGAGTTGGACTGCACGTGCAAGTAAATAACTATCTTGAACATGCGTACATCGATTAAGATTTAAAAAATAAACAGACTGCTAACATACCGATACCGTCTGCGGAGTTGAGACCATTGCTAAACCTGCCTGTTGCAACGCCCCCTGGATAATCTATCCCATAGTATGGGTGATCGGCCCTTGCACTGCAGTTTTTGATGTGGTTGTTTGTGCCAACATCCACTGTTGAATCACCAAATATGAATATCGGCCCTGTTGTTTGACTCGCAACCCCCTTTTTGGTGATTGTTAACACACCAATAATGGCTATGTATATCACAATCAACACGGGGTTTTGAGTTATCAATGTCATGGCCATATAGATTTGGTAAGTTTGCGAGATAATAGAGAAGTTATTTGTAGATATTGAAGCCTTTAGGATCTAGAAAGTACAAGGGGAAAAGGTTAAGATTTTACTTGGCAATTACTATGAACGTCCTTGTTTATGGCCCGATTAACTGTGAAGATTCTAATTTTTCATTTGTTTGTGATGTTCATCGGGTATGTCTAAGTTCAGACTGGGTTTTAGACAATGTGACACGTTTAAATCGAGCTAGGTCCATGCTTACTTTAGTTTCTTATCAAGTCACTACCTGAAGAACACTTCATTATATTCATATATTGTATAGCTACGTTTGCTATGTATATTTTTTGGATTGAAATATTTCTGAATTTTCTAACAGTAATGGACACTAGAATGGTAGAACCCTTAAAATAGATGCCAGTATGCCACGTCTTTTGTTTTTAGGTGGAGGAACTCTCAACGGACACACACTGCTTCGTTAGTTTTAGACATAGGAACAAGTGTATCTGGTAATTTTATTTGTGCAGATCTCCAAATAATCTAGCAAATTATTGTTCTCATTTGTAATCGACTTTCTCACTGAGATGTCATTGAAAGCAGGCTGAAGAAGAGAGACTTTTAATAGAGTTGGATTAAAAAAAAAGCAAGCTTGGTATGAAATGCTTTCGCTTTCAAAACCAGCATACTGTCTTTCTTTTTCCGGGTATCCGTATGTATTTCTTAGGTAAAAGTATTTTGCTCACCAAAAGTATTTTGTCAAAGAGCAAAGGTTGATTCACTTAAAGATGGGGACAGAAACTCTGCTTATTTCCATAAGTCGATAAAGGGGAGGATAAATAGGAATATAGTAGGATCTATTTGTTATGAAGATGGTGTAAAATATGAAGGGAATAAAGTTGCCGAGGATAGTGAGTCATGGAAGATGGGACTACTTACCCGCAACAACTGAATATGCTTACTTTGATTAGAATATCGTAAGACATTAAAGGTGTTTGGCCATTTGGTTAAGGACACAGGTCTAGAAGATGAACTGGTAATGAAGGCTTCCTATGTATTTTACCTATTAACTAGAGTAGTGAGTTCTGGATGGGACTGCTTTTTCTTTGTTAACTGGTTTCTTAACATAGTTAAAGGAAATGTAGTTACTATGTTGCTAGTGTTTCCTTTTCTGGGGGGTGTAGTGTTCCTTATATGTGATCAACATAGTACAACTCTCATCAGATTGATGAGTGTCATGCAACATAATCTGACTTGCAGAGTTGAAAGTAACAAACAATGTGATCACAAAATGGGCCAATACAGGGTGAACTATGGATAACGGTCAGATTGTTTGGAAGATGCAGTTAGTAATGATGCCAGCCTGTGTGGTTTTTTTCTTTTCTAAATTTGTGAGGAAGGAAACCACATACTTGGTAAATTTACAAAGCTATATTGTTGCTGGAAATGTAGTTACGGGTTGGGCAGCTTCATTCATGTCTTGGTGGAAAGGTTTATCAGTATTGATTAATATATGTTAACCTTTCCAACAAAAAAAAAAGAAAAAACACCAATTGAGTTTGTGCAGTAAGTAAACCCCATAACTTTCATTTTATTGTTTATTCCTTTTATGGATAAACGAAATGAGAATGGTGACATCCAAGATCTGGTTGAGTTTATTCAGGAATTATAATTTGAGTACAAAATGTGCACATGACTTGATGAAACTTTTAACCGTATCTCAATCTGTTAAAATTTACGGGAGTCACGAAATTTTGATCTTGGCTAAAAACCAATACATGAGCTGCGAGTATGGAGGCTTTTTGAGATGGATGAAATGCATCCCAAAACAAGTAATCATCCCGATTTGGACAGAGGTCCACTCCTTCCTTGCAGTCGCTTAATCCTGATGGTCCCTCAGTGCCACAACATGCTGATGTCACATTTTTGAACCCTGAAAACATGTCAATCTAATGTAAAACATAAACACTAGACTGATCATGATGCATGCATAGAGGTGGCAAAATGGGCAGGTTGGGTAACATGTCAAAATAGTTAATATTTTGGTACCGAACCATATGAAGTATGATTGGGTTGACTTGAAACACATTATCTATTACTTCAAGGGTTCGTGATGACAAAACCTCTAAAAGTTCCTTGTTTTGGCGATTTAGCCACAAAACTTTATGTAGCAGTAGTTCGTAACCTTGACTTTTTCAATGTTTGATTTAACCAACCAACTTATATCGTTTAATTGGTAAAATCCCTCAACTATGTTCCTTGTCATGCTGTAATCCCTTAAACTTTTTTTTCACTCACTTATAGTAAAAAAGTTACCCAAAAAAAGTGAAGAGGCAAAAAAAAGTAAGCAGTGAAAGCGTAAGAAAGTTAAAAAAAATTAGTTGTTTTACCATATAAACCAACAGGTCATTTCTGATTACACAAATCATATTATTTTGGCAATCTAATTTTTCAAATAAAATGATCTAGGATGTTTGATGTATTAAATTATAAGTGGCAAAATGTGTGGGTCGGGTCACGGGTCTAGATGAGTCACCTAGGTCTATATTGTCACCTCTATATTAAACATAAACTTTGAAATTGTCACCTCTATATTAAACATAAACTTTGAAATTTGAATGATTTTTTACTAGTTCAACCCATTTCTGGTTTTTTTTACCCGTTACTTAGAAGCATAACCCGAATCAAACCATTTATAAGTAAAAGGGCGGGAAAGTGCCACCCGTAAAGTAAGCTTTGCAGGAGAAAGGAAACTTTTGGTTACCTCTGGGGTTGTTAATGATATTCATAGTCATATTGTATGTATTCCCAAGTGAGTACTTGAATCCTTCAAGTGTGGAGCTTAAGTTTTGCAAACGGAATTCAAACGAAGTGTAGAAAGCGCTAGCCAACTTGTTTGTATCGTCATCACAACCGCCATGTGATACTGAACGCGCAATTGGACAACAACCAAGTGGTGGAATACTAAGTATTCCAAACTTTCTTGCCCCAAGATCATATAAGTTCTGCCAGTTGATAAACAGACAATCATTATAATCCGAGGCAATTGTTTTGTATGCGGGTCAAGATGGACCGGGACGGTCGGCTTGACCTGAAATACTTTTTTGCCTTTAAATTTATTTTATACTGTAGATAATAAGAGTGGTAATTTGNATATATATATATATATATATATATATATATATATATATATATATATATTTTTAATTAAACTATTTAAAAAGTAAAGTGAACCTTTAAATGCACAGCAATGCCGTCTGTAAGGCTGGCGATGAAAAGCTCGGGAGTTGTAGACTTATTAAATATGTAAGTCATGAGGTCATTGCTTCCGATGCTGATTATGTATGTGGAACCTTGAAGCAAAAGATCAGCTTTAGACTTGCCTAATAATGCTGTTATGTTTCCTTGAACCGTTGCGAATTGTTGGATTTGCTCTTCGAAGGATATCACTTGCCCCTGTAAGTATTTTGGTAAACATCACACTTTTTGTTAAGGGTTGGGTTAACTTGAAATACTTTTTCTAGAAAGTTTTTTGCTTTTAGAAATTACTAGTGTGTTAAATATGATCAGAGAAATGATTTTTCCAAATGATGATCAGACTATTTCGACTAAAATGATTTAAAAGGTATTAAGCATTAGAAATACGTCTTGGGTGACTTTTTACCCATTTAACTTATTTTCTTTAATATAGTTTTCTATCCGTTTGACCCGTCAGTGACTATACATAATGCAATCGACCCATTATCAAAAAAACCCTCAGTCCGAGCTGGAATATGGACTCACAAATAACTGTTTTCCTATATCTTTAGCAACACCAGCACCTCCAGAAGCAAAGTTAACCCCATGAAGTATATCTTTTGTAAAGTTCTGACTATCCTCAACAAGTGCAAGAAAGGGCAGTGGACTAATATCGTATCCCGCCAATAGTTGGACTGCAAATTCAAGTATAGATACAAAAATATATCATATATCGCACTCATCCTTTAAATCAAAATGATCTTATGCATTAATCATACACTTAAAGAGATATATGTCCCATTTAACCCGCCAGAGATAAATTTCTAACTCACAGACTCGTTTTTTCAGTACAAGGGTCTGAATTGCCACCTCTAGATAGCTTCTTACCAATAGTGTCGGCAGGGTTGAGGCCATTGCTGAACCTGCCTGTTGCTACGCCCCCTAGATAATCTATCCCATAGTATGGGTGATCGACTCTTGCTCTTGAAGTACAGTTTATGAGGCGGTTGTTTGTGCCAACATCTACTGATGAGTCACCAAATATGAATATAGGCCTAATGATTTGACTCGCTGTGCCCTTTGCGGCTGTTATCAACACACCAATTATGGATATGTATATCACGAGCATCACAAATTTTTGAGCTACCCATGTAATGGCCATATCGAGTTGGTTAGATTGCGTGACAATAGGGGAGTTACTTATAGAAGATAGAGCCTTATGGAACTAGAAAGTACAAGAAGAAAAGGTTGAGATTATAAGTAGTCAATGAAGACTAATATGTTGATTATATCAATTACTATGCTTTTCCTTGTTTATGACTATTATCACTATGAAAGATTCGGATAGCTCATTACTGCTGTAAAAATGTAATTTCTTTAATGATAGAACTAAGCATCCATAACAGATGTGGTTAAATATAAGAGATTCCAATATAGAACTGCATAAGTTTAGGGAAGTTGCATATTTCTTTAAATGAATAATAAGGTTCCCAGAGAGTTCATTTATGTTGGCTAACTAAACTTGGTGACCAAGTTTGTAGTTAATACTTAATACCATTAGATTATGAAACTAAGTCGCACGAAAGATGACCAAGTATGTTTGGGCATGAAGGGAACAATTGAAACAAAAACTTTTTTGGCACTTTGTTGGCTTTGTTGCAACTAGTTGGTATTTGATTGTGATTCTTAAACATCATAACAATAACTTTAAATATGGTCATCCAAAAACCCCAAAAGAAAAAGAAGACTTGAACATATCAGTACCCGCGCTATAGCCAAACCATGACATGACCGCACGACCAAAAAAAAAAAAAAAAAAAAAAAAAAAAAAAAAAAAAAAAAAAAANTGGTAAATAAATGGTGTATGAATAAGCATACACCAGTAGGCTAAGGTGTAAGGGTGTACCAAAACATTTTAACAAAGGTGTAAGAAACGAAAGGAATGGCTCTGAGGGTTTTTCTAGGGGTATCTTACTCTAAAAGTGAGAGTAAACAAAGGGTTTATACGGGGGTTAACTAACCAATGTAGTTAGTTAATATCACATAACATGTATAGGCTTTTTGGGTGTAATCCTAGAAATTTACCAAGTTAGACAAGTCACTCTAATTATGTCGATAATACTCATTATGGTGGTCTCGAATAGTATACAAGCCAAATTCTAAAGTTTACAAGTCACCGGCACACTAAAGTTTTTAATTTTTTAAAAAAATAAGGTTATCTGTGCGGCTATGTAATTTAGACTTAAACAAAAACATGCTATTTTTTTTTAATTTTGATAAATTAAGTGCATTTTAAGCATATTTTGAAAAGTTTGGGACAAGTAAGTGCTGAATGATGTGTCGAGTAATAGCCCATAAAGAGTTCCTTAGTATCAATAGTGTAACCAGGGACGGAGCCAGGACCAAATATGACCGGGTGCACAAAATCTTTTGAGCCATAATACTGGAAACACATTTCGAAGGACCGGGTGCATTTAAGATCCATTTAGGAAAAATCGGTGTTTTTTTCAAAAATTAACACTACATCGAAAAAATACATGGGGTTCCCGGGCACCCGCGGGAACCCCCTAGCTCTGTCCCTGAGTGTAACGTAAAAGTACTGCCTTTATAATACTTGTGAGCATACCATTTTTTTTGTTTTGTTTATGACAGCAGTGTTGACTCAGATTAGAAAACTGAGACCCGTCACTAGCGTCGATGGTGTGTAACCATATCAATCAAGGGACATAGAGGTTTGTCTACAACTAATGTTCAACAACAATACGATTTTGATCTGTCATTTCTACATCTACATACAAATGTACAAACGCACAAACAACTACACCATTCAAGAAAGGTTCAAAACTAATTATACGTCTATCTATCATTAACAAACTCATCTATGTTGTTGAACAACTAAAACCGAACCACTACTATCAAATTCACTAGAAGCCAAGAAATCACCTACTACACCAAGCTCGGGACACTCTTCCCAGTCACTGATTCCAGTAGTTAGAAGGGAGTCTCCTCTGCCACCTTTTCCTACTATAAACATTGAGTAGGTTTCCGCCATATCTCTCAATATCATACCTGTTTGTGCCCCGTTGTCCACATACTTTTCAAGAAATCTTACTTTCCCTGATGTCACATACCTGAAAATACATACAGTTAGAGAAGTTCTCATCGTTTTTGTATGCCATCAATTGTATTTCTTTGTAGTAACTATTATCATATAATGCAAGAGAAAACATATGAATATCTGGTGTATTTGTTACACGTGGTAAAACAGATGGGTTAGGTAACGGGTCGAAACTGGTAAGATGGGTCAAACTGGGTTAGGGTGGACCTGCTATTTTGACTTCTTAACTTGTATGTCATAGGATACTTTCTAACCCATTCAAATTGTTTCTCTTTAAGTTAAGGTTTTTAAGTTTAACCTTTTTGACCCGTGTGTATGAAAATAAGTCCAAATCATCCTGTTTCACATAAACGGGTTGAAGCTGCCACCTCTACTCTTTAAAGTAATGTTCGTTGTCTAATGTTTTCAACAAATCTTATCCATGAAGTCCAGGAAAATGGTTTGGGTACAAAGAAACATCTACTATTGTTCAACGAATCATAGTTATAACTTTGAACTCGATATAAGATCTTCAAGCGGTTTAAGATATGTTTGAGTACTATAGCAGCCTTCATGACCCCCAGTGTACTTTCTACGTAACCTGCATAACCCGCCCATTTTGCCACCTCTATCTTTTAAGTCTGTGATTTTGACATAGGCTTAAACCAATTAAGTGCGTAAGTTATTTCATCATACCGGTGATAGAAATTCGCCAAGGCGGAACTATCAGCTTCATCAATCTCTGTTTCTTGATCTATGGCCACTAGAATATCATCCTCCTTTTGCGAAACATTAAATCCTACATTAGGATCTCTAGTTGAGGTCGGAAGAAACCTTATTATAGTAAGACTTGAATGATGGTGTGTACTCAGACGTTTACTAAATCCCAATGCTTCACGGTCATCTGGCCCACCAAAAAACAAAGTTGCAATTTGTTGCAATGATTCAGAACCCGCAGCTTGTGTACCCGTAGTTGTATGCCCACGGTCTACAAGTATAGCTACCGAACATTGAGCGGTTCTCAACACTTTCTGATTAGTAGTCCTTATACTGTCTTTATCATTCTCAAATTTCCCATCTATTCGTTGATGTTTATGAAAAGGAAGAACAATAAATGATGCGCGGACATCATCCGCAAAATCACAAACATCTTGATACATTGTCTTGAAAGGTGCTACTGTTTGAACTTGATGAATCATCATTTTCGTCTCTTCAGTGGACATATCAATTGCTTCATTTATCTCCACTACATCATTACTACCAGAATCTTCATCACCACTAGATTCATCTTCTTCTTGCTCATAAAAAGCTTTTTTCTTTTTTGGTTTCCCGGGAAGCTCGATTAGATGCATTAAGTATGGGGAAATAGGAACATCGTCGGATCCTCTTAGTGATAGAATGAGTCTTACCATTGAATTGACAGGGTGGCGACTGTGCACACACGCGACTAGTTTTAGTTCTTTTTCAGGACTGTGAAATTCCATCGGTATGTGTCTAATACCGATGGTATCACTTTCTCTTCTTACTAGGAAACCGATTAGTGCAGCTGAGATAAGGGAACTAATCACTACAGCTGAAACCATTAAGTTGTAGAATATTGAGCTGTTCAACACCTGCATCAACAATTTCTTACTAACTCTCGATCTTGAGATGACACTATATCAAACTGACCATCTATATCCCGAGATGTGTTAAGAAGTACTTTTTTTTGTCGTGAAAAAAGCACTTTTTGTCATGAAAATCATCTTTTAGTCGCCACTATGACTTTTTTGACAATAAAAGTTTACTTGAATTACTAATAAAGAATACACATTGCCAGTTTAGTACATCTCCAGAGGGTTAGTTTGGTATTTTTGAAAGAACTGAAATAGCATTAAGGAACCACTAACCTTATTCTGCATAGCTGTTGTCAAAGTCAAAATATCAACATGCCCCTTCATGTTCATCAAAAAAGCAAGAAGAACACCCTCGTTTAACGGTATCTTTAAGTATCGACAAGCAGCAAGAGTCCCGAAAATCTTACCACCAATGCTTAACACAATCACCATAGAAACAATACCTATTCTTTTCAGCTCGTTTAGATAACTCGTATCTGCTTTGAACCCCGTGTAACCAAAGTAAATCGGGAATATAAAATTATGAACCGTATATGTAAGAGTAGCTAATAACGTTCGAGCTGATTTCCCGCCCCTTGGGAACATGGACCCCATTAGGAAACACGCTAAAATACTACTAAATCCCATCGTTTCTAGAATCATAGCAGTAACAAGAATAACTAAGCAAAGTAGCATCACTTCAACTGCTTGAAGATTCTTTTCGCCCCTATTTCGTTTATTAAGCCAATTAACTAAATGTTTAGTACAAATAATGATTCCCACAAGAAGTAATAGCGAACCACCAGCCATAAACCAACCAAGAGCCGTTCGTTTATGTTTTTCACCAGATATTATAACCAAAATAAACACAGCATACATGTCACCAATCAAAGATGAGGATATAGCGAGTCGTCCAATATCAGAAGTTGCAAATTTTAAATCAGCTGCCAAACGGAACACAATGGGGGAGGCGGTGTTGGCTAAAATGACTGTGATGACTAAAGCTACTGTTAAATGTGACCCATGTGATCCTGTTTCTTCATAGACAAAGTAAGAAATGGCTGCGGCGAATAGGGTGCACATTAAACAACCAGAACATGCGATAATGCTTGCTGGACGAAAGTTTCTTATTAAATAAGGTACATCCATTTCAAGGCCTATGAGAAACATGATGCTTATTCTACAGTATAATGCCATACTTTCGTAGAAATCGATAGCAAAATTTTGAAAGAAGAAGACATGTATTGATGGTGCTCTTGATAAGCCTGATGGACCTAGTACGAATCCTGCCTGTGATAAGAAATAAGAATGAAATAATGAGCTAAAACTGCGTAATTGAGAAGCAATGCAACTATTATGAACAACTTAACAAGCTGATATTCTTTTCTACAGTAACCTCGATTTTAGGGTGTGTTCTAGATTGCTCATGATCAGATACATAGTTTGGAATAAACAACTCCTAAACTGATTATATCAAACTCATAATCAGATAAGTAGTTTGGGTAAGAAATCCCAAACGCCCTCGGAAGTGATTATCTGCTGTATCAAAAACCAATAAGCAGATAAACAGTTCTAATAAGCAATCCCACACATCCCTTTGAACCATTGTGACTAGATCTCAAAACTAGATTTATATAACTCCAACTCCTCCAAACACAAATCACATAATTTCAGTTATGGCACAAAATGCTAATCAACAGGAACAATATATCAAAATTCTACAAAAGAGTTCCTTACAAACAATTTATATCATTCGATACATCAAGCAAAGATTCATAATAATATCCCTCCTCTTGTATATCGGTTATTTGAACGTACAAAACACAATATTCTATAATGAAAATCAACAAAACATGCAAAGAAGGAACAAATAATGTAAGATCAAAGAGGATGTGACATACTTACGAGGATCTGAGCAAGGGGAGCAGGCTGGCCCAACGGTTTGAGAAAAATCTGAAATACATGAGAAAGAACCAAAATGGCCGAGACCTGTGTGGTCATTGTCAAGGCCGGGTTCATCATGTCATTATCATGACATGATAACTCGGCCGTTTCATCCACCCCGGTTGACATAACAAAAATTTCTCGTCTTCCAGAAACAATGAAGAAATGATGAAAAAATGGTTTGGCTTGGTTTACAGATTTCGTAAGATGATGATGAATGTGGAGGATGATAGTGAAGGAGGGAAAGATAGACCATCCTACAAATTTGCAGTTTTTTCTGTTATTGGTGTCTATTTGTTTATGGAGAAATGATGGAATAATATGTGTGGGTTTAGTGACGGATCTAGAAATTTCGATCACATGTAACAAAAAGTATTTTTAGGCGAAACGATTATAAGAAAAAAAATTATTTGAACTTTTCTTGATATAGTAAGACATTTAAAAAAAAATATGGTGTTGGTTTGCTTAGCCGCATGAATTGTATAATTGCGGCATGTAAAGGTGAATTGCTTAGCCGCATGAATTGTATAATTGTGGCATGTAAAGGTGTTACATGAACTGATTCGGATTGATCGTGTTAACATGTTTCTAACGCGGCCATTGATTGTTATTGTTTTTCAATTTTTTGCTTATAACTTGTTAGTTCTTATGTAAACTTCCATGACTTGTAGCTTGCATCACATAAATATACAACCACATTATGGTGAAATCATTCAAACGAATCAAGTGTATATGGTCACTAAGAAGTACTAAGTTTTACATGTGACTGATCCCACATCGGTGGAGGGTAGAAAAAGGTTGAGAGGATGTCAATTGTTTGAAACTTGGTATTTGCAACTGATCCCACATCGACCAGAAGATGTAAACTGAGGAGTAGGTTAGGTGTATAAAAGAAGGGGTTGGGGTATGGTTGAAAGTATCTTTGCGCTTGGGGCAATGACGCAGCTAATGAGGTAATAACCGAGGCGCGTCAATTGCTGGTTGAAAACTATTTCCAAACCCCCTCCTTGGCTTTGGTTCTGCCTTAGCCATCGAGAATTTCTGGAAGGACTCCCTTTCATTAGGGTAAAGTCCTACAATTTTCAGTCTAAATTTTTTTGTGTTCGTTTTTTAATGACATAATAACTATGAGCTCTGGTGAAATCATCAAAGCATATAGGTTCTTACAATAAAGCAATTTTGACTTGTGATTGAAAGTCATGTTTTACACTCGATGTATCAAGTGGGTAACAACACTGAGGTTTTAGAAACCATTGCAATTGACCTAAAATGAACCTAATTTAGGCAAGTGATATAATTTATTTGTGATAATGAGAAGCTTTGTTTTCAAATCTTTCAACAGAAAGACTCAAACGTATAACTTTTTATTTATTATTTCTCATTCAAGATGTCAAGTCCTATCATTTCCTCTTCGAACTTGCCATTCTTTTCTTTTCAAGAGGCCAAGAATTTACCCTCATCATTCGTAGTAGTTTCGAACTTTCGAGAGATCACATCCAGGAATATATAACACTTCTCTAATTTCTAAACAAAAAGTGTCACAATAACACATACTTTCTTACAGCCATAAGCACTTGTGTTCGTCTATAATGAAGGTCTACATTAAACTTTACGCTGAAGTCTAAACAGTGTTACCGAGACAGGAATCATTGTTTTGGTTAGAGATCAAGAAAAAAGCTCGGGCTGCCTCCTCAGTATGTGTGCAAAAAGATGAAAGAGGTACATTCAAATGCCACATGTAGCTCATTTGCCACGAGTCTTCCACTTTTTGATGGGAAAGATGGTGATTTTCCTCCTCGAAGTATCCCTAGGTGCTGGTGACTGTAACAAGGGCATAACAACTCGATCATCATTATCATTGACACCATGATCCATGCCTTCTGTTAGTGGCTTCAGCTCAAATGCACCCCTTGTTAAACCTCTAGCGACCTGATGTACAAACCTAGTTGGAGCATCACTCACATTCCACACGAAAACAGTAGCACATAACAGAGCCTAATCGGATATTCGAAGGTATATTTAGTGATGACACATACCTTGAGCAAAATCCATACTTTAAGGGAACTGCTCAGGATTGCTAATTTTGTCTTCTTACCGGATGTCAAGTAGCTACACATGTACTTATCAACTCTCAGAATGAATTTGGGCCAAGACTTGGGCTTTCCAGGATCTGCTCTCGCCATCAATGCCTAAAACAAGCATAAAAAGTATGAACATTCAAATAGTTACAGTAATTTAATTGTTTTGGAGTAGATTGGCATAGAGAATATAGTTTCATGTACTTGGAAGAATTACTCACAAGTGATCGACAAAGTTCGTGCTCAATTTTAGAGTATGACGTCTCCAATGCTTCCACTCTCCCAGTAGCTTGACAACAAGAACATGGTTCACTTATCATATATGTCACACTAGGTCGCACCTGTCGAAAGTTCAAAGAAAGTTTATATTTTCTATTATGATTTATTGAAAATAAAAAAGTTTATACCCTTTTTCTAGTGATCTCCATTAGGCCGTGTCTAGATAGCTCCGACACTTTCACCATTGACCGATCTCTGCTAACTGCCTTTTTGACTTCTTCATACACCAATCGCTTATTTGCTAAGAGAATATAATAAAATTTTTAGAGACATGTTGTCTTAAAACTATTTTTTTTAACTACACTAAACACACAATGAGAGACTTACAGTCATCCAACATATCAATGAAATCCACCACAATAATACCACCGATATCCCTCAATCGTATTTCCCTAGCAATCTGAAATCAGTTGACACCTTGTCAATTAATTACATTCAATTTGACATGAAAATACAGTAATCCATATCAGTATATCTATAATGGTGACGGGACTTGTCTTCAACTTACTTGTTTAGCAGCTGCAAGATTAACGTCTAAAATAGCCTTCTGTTGTGAAGTCCCATGACCAAGCATACACTGCCCTCCATTCACATCAACAGAGACTAAAGCCTCGGTTTGTTCTATCACTAGATAACCACCATTAGAGAGTGGTACTCTACAAAACAGAACACATTTTTAACTCGAGCAGTTTCAAAGTAATTTACATGAAAAGTAGAAATTTCTCACCTCTTACTAAGCATGTTGTTCAATTCATCTTCAATATTGTATTCATCAAATAGTGGATTCTTTTTGGTGTATAACTCAACTCGTTCACACAGATCAGGAGCAATTTCTTGAAGATAGCTTGTAACCTAAACATCAATCACAGTTGTTGATTAAATAAGAATGCAAAATGTATTACTTTTAATACTCCCCACGTTACCTCATGATATGTAACCGGAGAATCAACTACCATTGTTTTCACCTGAAACAACCAGCTGAGTATGATTACATTATATACAAAAGCAATTTGTAACCTCAATCCGTAAATTGAATTATTTGATCTTTAACTGTACCTTATCATTAAAAAGATCTTGGACAACAGAGCGAGTCTGACCCATGGCACCATGTAACATTACAGGCATGGCACCTTCCGCACCTTCATCTGCTGCAAGAGCTGCAGATTTTGCTAGTTCAGTAATACTGTTCCATGTTAAAAGCAAGCTATCTAAATCTGTCTGCAGTTCTTCCATTGTATGACCAGCAGCAACCGTCCTTACGGTCAAACCAAACCCTGGTGGCTGCAAAGTCTTGGCTATGACCCGCAACCGAGTCCTCTCAAGTCCAGAAATTTTCTTGGAAATATGAACACTATCATAACGAGTCATCAGAACCTGCATAGCACTATAAGTAAGAGGTAGCAAAAATGGGTTTGGGTCACAAGATGTCATTTTTTGTACATGTTGATAAACTCGTTGGTTGGCTTGACTCGATCTTTTTGGTCCATTCTCTGAGACTTCTAATTAAGAATTGATTTTAATTAACATTATGACAATAATTAAATGATTCTTTGAATTTATGTCATTTAGGAGCCTGTGTAGCATTCAAAATAGAGTCCAGGCGACTTCAAACCCGTTTGTCATGTTCCCTTTGACCGACTGTTTGGGATAGAAAATTACCCAAATTGACTAATTAATAACATGATAACTAGAATGGATTAGTAAAAATGAGGACATTAGAGCAAATTCTATATAAGACATACCCAGAATCTGCTTCTTAACTTTGGGTAAGCAGTAAGTGTAGGGCCTTTGGTTCCCAATCCCTCCTTCACAACTTGTACAATTATTTTAGTCCCTTTCTGAACCGGGCCCCATTTACTTTCATCTGAATTATGGGAACTTTCTATCACCTGATCTAAACTTTTTTTTACATTAACATCCTTAGTGGAACCAACCACATCAAACTCATCATTCATGTCATGCACTGCATTATGATCTAGCATCGTTTGAACTGAATTTTCAATGATGTCATGCTCCTCAACTTTCTGTTTGGTCTTTGCTTGTTTTTTTCTGTGCTTTGTATGCCGGCGAAATGGCGGAAATATGAAGGGCTCCCAGTTATGATTAGTATCCATAAGTGAAGGTCTTGAGCACCCGATATCTACAAATGCGCCACCCATGTGGGGAACAAACTTTGTGACTATTCCTAGATATACACTATCAGACTGCACATTATCTTTCACGGGTTCCAGTAATATTTCAACCAATTTTCCATCTTCCATAACAGCAATCCTTTGCATGGTACATAGAGAAGAGTTTATCAATATAACTTTGGTGATGGAGTCCTGCAAACCAGCCTTACTCTCATCATTTTCTGGAACTTCCTCTAGTTCGTCTTCATTTTCCGTATCATTTCCAACAGCTTCTGAAATCCCTTCACCAAATCTCAACAAATCTGCAATTTGTGCGTGCTGATTTTGACTTTCTGATTCACTTTCTACAAGTGTTCCATTATTGGAAATGTTTATATTTTTATCATAGTCAAAATCATTGAGTACCAGAGATGATTGGAATAGCCAAGGTTCCTCGACAGGATTAAAACTCACTACATTTCCTGTGCTAAATGTGGAGTGATTCAAAGTGTCGACTTTAAGGTCAGCTGAGATCTTGTCTTTCCCTGATAGAGCACTTTTGGATTCGAGGATCCATGGCTCCTCTACAGGCTGGTAACTCCTGTGAAATTGTGTATAAGTAATGTCTTCAGTGTCAAACTTATTCTCAAAGTCAAAGTCCAAAGTCAACTGCTTTGAAACCAAAAGATTGCTTTTAGCATCATTCAAACTCTTTGCTTCATCTGTTAAATCACTGGAGAAATTTAAGTTTTCAGCAACATATTAACTAATAACTAGCAAGATTAAAGCAAAAAGGACATTATCATGTGGGTTAATACCTCTAGCTCTAGATAGAGGTTCTCTGCCGCTTCTAGTCCGCGCCCTAATCAAGAATATTTTCTTACTACTATTTCGAGCTATATGCTCTAGAAAAGAAAATTCCGGTCTGAATCCCCAGGATATGTCGCACAAAGACTGCATATCTCCCTTGGCAACAAAGCTAAACTTAGAACTATCGCAACCATGTATCTGCTCAAATGAGTAACATAATCAATAATAAGTTCAAAAAAGATTCTGCTAATACTGCTGATTACTATATATAATTATATATATTAGCAATATCTATTGTATTAGCATCTCATATATTATATGGATGCTGATTACTTTAGTGAAGTGCTAAACGGTATCACGCTAGTTTCTGCATTCAATAACTTAGGATATTTTGTAACACAGCTGAACATGACCATCCACACGTCTTGACAATTAAATTTCTTTCTACAGGAAACTTGGGTAATTGGTTGCATTAAACAAATGGGCCCCTTGAGAGACCGAAAATGCAAAACTAACAAATCCAAAGTGAAAGTTTATCTTCTCAGATTAAGCATCAAATTATGAACTCATAACTATTTCTTGCATTTTCAGTGATTGAAGATGTTTCTATGTGAGCTCAGCTCTCTAATTAGCCAACAAAGAAAGTGGTTTAACACAATCGAAAAAACAAAACAATCAAAATTATAACAGTGGGATAAAACAGTTAGGTTATGTTAATCTTGCATCTATCGAGTGGCCAGTGGAACTAGAATATTAGTAGTATGTTTTTTAGTTTCCAGCCATAGACCCAGGGAGGAGCCAGAAAGTTATGGTCGGGGGGCAAACTTTGATAATTTTTAGAAACTACGCTACACAAATCGGTACGCCAGGGGACAAACTGCCAGATATTTTAAAAATTTTACACTACAATTATTTTCGCTAGGGAGCACGAGCCCACCCTGCCCCCCTCCCCTGTCTCCGCCACTGCATAGACCATAAAAACATGCCCCTAATCTTTACTTTGCCTATGTAACATGTCACAGAAACTAAACAAATACTTTTTTTTCCCCATCTAATCAACAATCCATATAAGCAAATTGAAGAAACAAGGTTTTGAAATTGAGCTACACATTATCGCAAACAGTTGGGGTGCAAACAAATACTAGTACCAAATAAGAAGATAAAAACATAACTCTTTGAACAACATATATATAAATATAGAACCAAACATTATAAGTCAACATAGAGACCCATACAACAATAATGGAAGAACGACAAGCGAATGAAGAGGAAGAGAACCTACGAAAAGTGAAATACAGTATGCTGTAGGTCTCAGATGTTTTTTAGTTTGCAAAAGATAAGGAAATAACCAGGGGCAATTTTGTCTTTTCATATTCTCTTTCTGTTTTTGTACCATTAGAATTTTCTTAAAGATCACAAAACTAGCCCAGCTTACACACCTCGAAAAATCTCGTACCAAAATCGATTAGGCTCTCGAGTCTAAACGAGGATTAGAAATATATTCATATAGATGTATTACTGTAGTTAGTATACTTGATTACTTGTCATCAAAGCTTTTATTTGTAATGTTTTTCTTGAGTACATTATACTTAAGCATCTTGTTAATATAGTGGATGCCTTTATATATACACGGAGTATTTGATTTGTTTTGGTTGGAAAGAACTTGACCTTCAAAAAAAAAAGTATTCATATACATGTATGTATACGTATAATTGCATATGCACTTATTTATGTATGTTAAAACAAACAAACGAGTTCGGACATAGGGTGTATGTTAAAGCCGAACTCAAGTTGAGCTTTATTTATTTGTTCTAGGGGTTATTTCTTTTTTCCCTTAGCTAAGAATTCATATGGGTCCCACTTCCATATAAGCATCTTAATGGGGAGGAGATGATAAGTTAAGCCTTAATGATATAGACCATTTAAGAGATTTTTGTGGGTCTCATCTAAAAAGTAATAATATTAAATAGCATCCCTTAACTAAGGGGAAAAAAGAAACACCCCCAAGTCCTTCATAACAATACCCGAGCCCAAGCTTATAAAGTATCACGAGCCGAGTTTTATACAATTTAAACAATTTGGTTCGGTTAGTTTACACATCTACTAATTTGTAACAAAAAAAATCAGGTATTAATTGTGTCTAATCTAATTTTGGAAAAAGGTCTTTATTGTATTCCAAGTGAAAGTTCATATTTTGTGATTTAAGACTGAATATAATCTAAGAATAAAAGAGATATGAAGTATAGCCCGAAATGTGGTTTGACAAAGTGTTAATTTCGTTGATTTAAGGTACACCTCAAGTAGATTCAAGCCATGATTTGGAAGTCGGCACAGATCATTAACAACTAAAGTAACATTTAGCCAACGTTGAACCGAATGACCATGCTTTTGAGTAAAGTAAAGTAGCTCCCAATACCGTCTTCCACGGTGTATGGGGGAGGTTGAGACGTAGACAGCCTTACCCCTACCTAAGGTAGAGAGGCTGCTTCCGGTTCTACCATTGGTAGAAAATGACCATGCTTTTGAGTATAGTTACTAATGTATGTGTAACTCTTTAAGTCGTTAAACTTCAATCGACAAGAAGGTGATTGTTTGTAAGTCCATTGTTTTTCTTTCCAAACTGTTAACGAATTTATACACGAAATCTCAGTAAAATAATACATCGAAAATAGAACTCATAACGGATGGTCAGTTGCAGCGGGGGCTCAAAGGGTGTGCAAGTGGTGCCTTCGCACTGGGTCTCCACTTAAAAGGGGCCACATTTTTCTTAGTCTTGTATATAAATGCGTTAGATATTAAACATATATGGTGTGTGTAATTCAAGTTTATATGCAATTTCTCTCTAATTTAGAAGTGTAATGGGGGCTTCCTTGCCGTTATTGCCTAGGGCCACCAAAAACCACGGGACGACCCTGGTCAGTTGCTGGATACACAGAGCGACACATTTACAACAAATATATGATAGATAACGTTTTTTTATACATATATGAAATGAAAATATACTGTGATACATGCATATAGGTGAGATGAATAAATGAATATCATCAAAGTCAAATATACTAACCAAAACCAAAGTTAAAACTTGCTTACAACAAAGCTTAAGCGACCTGTAATCAAATATCAACTCATACTAACATAATATATATAATATATCTTTTATAAAATTGACCAAAATATTCTCCTTTCACGTCCTTTTAGGCCTAAGCTTTGCCATGCTTGAGAGCTTCAAAACGAGCAGCGAGTGTATCATAATCTGGCAGTTTAGGATGAACTCGCTGCTGACCTTGTTTCATATAACCTGAGGAAGGCGCAGGTGGTGCAGGCCGGTTTGGTGGGCCCTGGTTCATTCCAGTAGCACGGTCATGGTCATAGTCATGATCCATATCGAGTTCTTCATCATAATCAGACTCTGACTCATCAAACTTGACAGATGACACACGAGGAGGTGCACCGTAAGTATGCCTTCTATACATCTTGTTGTCGTCTATCTCAGGTTGTTCATCACAATCTGAATCATCAAACTTGACACCAGAGGCGTTGTAACTGTATCTCCTTTGATCCTTTGTATTGTCTGATGAGATATGAGATCTATCAGAACTCTGTCTTGATGGTTTTGTGAAATTGATGGGAGGACTGCTGGAAAACGAGTCAAAATTGTTGCCATTTCTTGAACCATTTATGGATTCATGTGGTTGATTTGACTGATTCGAGTGTTTGTTGGCTAAGTATGCAGCAGCTTCTGCCGCAGCAATTGCCATCTTAGCCGACTCTGCAGCAGCTTCAGCAGCTGATTTTGTGTCTTCAAAATGCATCGCGTTCTGACCATTACTCGAGTATCTGAATTATCAAGAGAGGAACCAACAATTTAGGTGCTATGGCTTAATATAATCTCTCTAGTCCTCTACCATATGCTATTGTGACATTTTCATCTTTAGTTTTCCTTGTTTGATGTTATTTTCTAATAGGACTAAAATCCACATACAAGTAATTTTTCATGTTTTGATGTAACATCCTAAACTTACAGCATCATGTTTTAAGTCAACCCAAGAACCATGGTGATAGTTACAAAGACGTATAAGGGGTTCATGGTTCTAATTCACAACTGATGTAGGATGGGAAGTGACATTTTACCTGCGGGATGGTGGATTGTTTGGCAGAACAAATTGCTCAGCAGCTGTTTTTGTGTCTTCAAAATGCATCTCATTCTGACCATTACCCGAGTATCTGACAAAATAGAAGAGATGAAACTGAGAAAACTTAGGTACTATTCACTTATTTTCATCTACCATATGTTACTTTTTAGGTTCTCCACAATGTTATTTTAACTTTGACTAAAAACCACAAACATGTAAGTTGTCATGTTTTATGCAATATTCAAAATTTTACACAACAGGTCGACCTAAGCTTAGTCAACTTGAGAACCATGGTGAGAGTTGTAATGACTTACAAGGGTTCAAAGTTCTAATTCAAAAGTGATGTAGGATGAGATGTCACATTTTACCTGCCCGGTGGCGGGTTGTTTTGCTGAAAAAATTGCTCCGACGTAGCTTTAACAGGTTGAACATATTGGTCCGATGTAGGCTTGATAGGCATGCTAGAAGCACTCATAAAATTCTGAGGTCCATCCTGCACAAAATGATGACATACATATTAGAAAAACACGAATTTAAGTTGCACATGTATGTGTATAAAAATATCATACAGTTACATGTACACAGACAGAGACTAACCAGAGTCTTTTCAGGTGGCTTGAGAAGTTCTGTTTCGGATTCTGCAGTGTCCCATTCAACCTGGTATTCTTTGGCTATTTCCTTTAGGACTTTCAGCTTTACTTCACCAGCAGGGGTTCTTACAGAGAGTTTCTCAATAAGCTGCAAAATTATACAAGAGTATCGATTATCTAACATAGTTACGTAACAAGACAGTAAACAAATATATAAGCATATTAATCAAAATTTTAGGAATATCAACATTCTTTACCATTCTATTAACACCACAATCCGGTCGTAGATCAGTAGCTGCACTAACAAAATCTTTTCCATATTTCTTCTCAAATATATCCCGAAGCGCAACCAACTCAGGAATTTCAGAACATCTAGGAGCCGCAAATATTAAACTTGATATCCCTTCCTTTAGATCTGCTGGGCAATCCCTGAAACACATGAAAGCAAAATAGTTGGTGCTTTTGTTGTTGTGGTATAAAATTATACAAAGGTTAAACCGTTAAAAGTTCCTTTGCGTTGCTTGTGATATACCTTTGCTTTGCAATAATTGAAAGTCTTTGCACGATCAATTCACAGAAGAGTTCAACAAACTCATTAGCTGCCAGAATATTCTGTTCTCTCAACACATGTTCAACCTTCACATCAGAAAATGTCCATGTCAGCTAATAAGTAGAATTTTACTTCAAAATGTCAAAACCTAGAACTCAAATAGACTAATCATTAATATATCTTTTAGTACCAATGCTTTTTATATTAGCTTAAACTAAAGAAGTACCGAGTCAGTAACTTATATCGTTTTTAAAGTTACACCTGGTTTATATTATGGGAACATAGGGAGTATACAATGTACAAATGTTGGACTTATTAATGTCTAACATGCCAAAAGAAATCAAGATGGATCAAAAGCCTGCAATTCTGACTTGGGCCTACAGGAACCCAAATAGGATAGAACGGTTATTTATTTAGGGTTGCAACGGTTTAGAAAACTTTGCAACGATTACTTTTAGGGAATCATCATGTCTTTTCCAACAAGCATGATAACACCGATTCAACATGTATAAATAGACTAGGATTCTCTGTAATTCAGTAACCCATTCATTATCAATAATATCAAGAATATTATGGGTTCAACCTATCTTTTTTTCTCTTTATTCAACTCTGTTTTTTGCATGATCATAACATGATTGTTGTTTAATTAATTTCGATCCTGGAGAAACCCAAACAACCTGTGTAACAACAAACAAACATGCATTCTTAGATATTATTGTTGAATGCACAACGTACAAGTTACAGATGCCTAGTTGATCTCATTACACTAATGACCAGATTGAGGCTCGGCTTACCATCAAAGGCAACAACAATGCTCTAAGAGGTTATGAAAAGGGTCTATGTTTCATCATATCTTTATTTGACATGGGCTCCTATTAGACACAGGGAAACCCGAAGCAGCTAAAATGGGCATCTAGTAGAGCACTATTGGGCATCAACATTCGAAAAAAATGCAGAATCACATAGCACATTTTTTCATCAACCACTTGAATCAGCTATTTAATGTAACACACAAATTATAAGTATAAACTGAATCATAGTTATCTGAACCTAGTAATTTCCAAATCCAGAATTTAACATTTTCTGTACAATATCTATTTTTCTAGTAGTTTTATACTATGATAAACCATCTTATTCATATCTAATCCTATCAAAAATCAAACTTCACACTTCTTGTGAGTACCAATTACCAAATTAATTTATACAATCCTAGCATCAAATTTCACGGCGCGTCTTCGAAAAACATCTTCCTAAAATAAAACATTCCCATTGTACCACTCACTACACACATTAATCAGCATTCAACTACCCATACCTAAAAATGAAGTGTCACACGAATTCGACCTCAAAACAACCATAGGTAACCAATAATCATATTTTGACATTTTTACCCTTACATTCATTTCAATCTAGTTTCACAACATAAGCCGATATTACTAAAATAAAACCAAAATGCAAGAAAAGTTCATACCCTGATACGAGCAGTAGCATCTTGTCCAGATTGAAGCAAGAGAGCAATATCACGCCTCATTTGCCTCACCACAACTTGCCTCTTATTCTTCAACAGCTTTATTCGCGCAACCGCTAGCTTCGCAGCCGTCTTACTGTAACAACAACAACAACATTTCACATCAAACCCCAAATCCAAACACACCCAAATTCTTTTTTTTTTTTTAATGTACAAAGTACACTTACCATTTAGAAGTGTTGAAGCGTGTGAAGAAGAGTGCTAGTGTGATCTTAGCTGCTTTCTTCCAATGGCTTTTGGGTCCTCCCATGGTGCTGCTGCTCATTCTGTGTGTGTGTTTTTTAAGGTGAGAGTGTGTGTTTTTTTATATTTTAATGATGGGGTTTTATGTTTTATGTGTGTAACGGTCGGGAAGGATTTTGATTAAAAAGTAAATAAAAATGGAAAATAAACGGAAAGAAAAGGGGACGTGGCGTGGTGTGTGGGGTCCCATGAGTGTGAGTCAAAGGAATTGGAAACGGATCTTTTTATTACGATGAATAAAGTGTTGGCTTTCCTTACTAGTGAAGCTTTTTTATTTTGTTTTTTTTTATGGAAAGCAACGCGTTTCTTCTTCTTCTTCTTCTTCTTCTTCTTCTTCTTCTTCTTCTTCTTCTTCACATTTGCAGTTTAAAAAAGATATAAAAGAGTTACACCCTTACTTTTCTTTTTAAAATAGTTGTTTATCAATAAGAAATAAGAAAATGCATAGGTAAGAAAAATATAATTTTTATAACTTTCTTTTCTTACATTTTACAAAATGGGAATATCACTTTTAGCAAATTAGTTTACAAATCTTTATAATTTGTAATAATAACTTAAGTGAGAATATACCGATATATAGTAAAATCGATATAATTTTCTTACTAATTTTTAGCAGTGAACAATTAATTTGAAACAACTAAAAAGGAAAACATATACAATAAATTTAAGCCGGAGGAATATGCTTTTCACCCACGATGTCTATTTTTCTTGCAACTCGTTCAAAAATCTGTGAGAATTTCACGCATTGTTTGAGTCGACGATATATTAGGTCTGAGGATTTTAAGGCATATAGCGTATGTGATACAACTGTTGCAACAAACGGTTATCTTGCGGCCATACTTTTGCGAGAAATTACTTTGTCAGACAATCATCTCATACAAATTACCCAGGAGTTATGCGATATTCTATTCGAACCAATGGTAGAAACTATTTACTCGCACGGTTCTTGTATCACGTGCACGGAAATTAATAGCGTGTTAGTTAAAAGGAAATACATTTATTTTACACAAAGTGTTTTATACAAAACAAGAAAAATAGAGAGTGCGTTCAAATCTAAAAAGAAAAAAATTTGTTTCCTATCAAATTCTCTACAAAACATACTATTTGAATTTCTTATTTAACAAAGTGTTTTATACAAAGTGTTTTATACAAAACAAGAAAAATAGAGAGTGCGTTCAAATCTAAAAAGAAAAAAATTTGTTTCCTATCAAATTCTCTACAAAACATACTATTTGAATTTCTTATTTAACAAGAGAAACTACAAAACACTTTTTTTTCCCTTTACAACACGTCTTTTTTCTTGTGAATTGATGTCATATGAACGCGTTTTCTTATATTTTGAGGAAAATTAAATCCGTTTGTTTTATTTATTTTATTTTATTTATTATTTTTTTTACAAATCGGAAAATAAAAATTTTAAATTTTTTATTTCTCAAACTAAACAAGCACTGCACGTTTGGTAGGGTGAAATTCAGAGAAATGAAATGAAGTGTAGAAATCAAATCACAGAAATAAATTCTCACAAAAATTCAATATAAATTCTAGTGTCTGGTAACACCAGATAATTGACTCAAGAAATTATTATTATTATTATTATTATTATTATTATTATTATTATTATTATTATTATTATTGTTACAAATAATAATAATAATAATAATAATAATAATAATAATAATAATAATAATAATTATACTATATTAATATATTATTATTATTATTATTATTATTATTATTATTATTATTATTATTATTATTATTATTATTATTATTATTATTATTATTATTATTATTATTATTATTATTATTATTATTTTATTAATATTATTTATTATTATTATTATTATTATTATTATTATTATTATTATTATTATTATTATTATTATTATTATTATTATTATTATTTCTTTGAGATATCAAACGTAAGAAATGTGTTTGTTAAAAGTAGTAGTGAGCTTGTGAGTTGTGAGCTGAGCAGTAGTCACAGCTCATCGCTTCTTAAAAAAGCATTAAAAAAAACTACCTAAGTTTTTTTGTTAATGGCTCCATCACAATGGTTTCTTATACACTTATTTTGAAGGCTCCATCAATGGCTTTAGTGGTTTATCAAATTTCTTTATGTACATTGATTTATTATTATTATTATTATTATTATTATTATTATTATTATTATTATTATTATTATTATTGTTAATGGCTCCATCACACGTTTTTTTCTTAAAAACTTAGCTTGCACTATCACACATATTTATAGCAGAATTTACAACAACTATACAGTGAAAATTGTATACAACAATAGTGATTTTTTTTCCTTTCCTAAATGTAAACTTTTATTAAGGAAAATGCCACAAAAAAGGAAGAGTACAACAACACAAACAAACCATAGACTAGCACATAAACTAGCCTAACACAACAACATACTATCAGGCCATGGACAATACCCATGCTCAAAAAATACCAGACTACATAACAAATAACTGAACTTGCAGCCAAACAGCTCAACCCAGCATACTCTAAATCTATGAAATGATACACGGACCATTTGAGTTGAGATCATTATAGACTCCATATCCTTATAAACCCAATCAACCAATCCTTATCATATATTTTTTCATCAAAAAATAAATAAATTAATAAATAAATAAATAAATAAATAAAATCACTCTTCTCTTTTTAAAAAAAAATAAAATATCTTGCAAACGATAATCGTTAAGTGACAAAAAATTAACCATCGCGACGAGAATTTTTTTTATTGGGCACTTCGATATACTTTCGGCGATTTTTTTTTCTTTTTTTTCGGAGTTTTATTTTATTGTTAAAATTTGCGTCTGAAAAAATCAAATGTGATTTGTATGTTAGAAATCACGTGAGATTTGTATTTTAGAAATCATATGTGATTTCATTTGGTGAGATGTTGGGTCGTTGAGGTGGCTGATTTTGATGAACATGTGTCGAATGTTGTGAAGCAATTTTATTTCCTCTACTTTGCTTGTAATATACCTTTGCTTTGCAATAATTGAAAGTCTTTGCACGATCAATTCACAGAAGAGTTCAACAAACTCATTAGCTGCGAGAATATTTTGTTCTCTCAACACATGTTCAACCTTCACATCAGAAAATGTCCATGTTAGCTAACAAGTAGAATTTTACTTCAAAATGTCAGCCCTAGAACTCAATTAGACTAATCTTTAATATATTTTTTAGTACCCAATGTTTTTTATATTAGCTTAAACTAAAGTAGTACCGAGTCAGTAACTTATACTGTTTTAAAGTTACACCTTATGATTTATATTATGGGAACATAGGGAGTATATAATTTACAAACATGCATTCTTAGATATTATTGTTGAATGCCAACGCACAATTTACAGATGCCTAGTTGATCTCATTACACTTAATGGCCAGATTGGGGCTCGGCTTACCATCAAAGGCAACAACAATGCTCTACGAGGTTATGAAAAGGGTCAATGTTTCATCATATCTGTATATGACATGGGCTCCTATTAGACACAGGGTAACCCGAAACAGCTAAAATGGGCATCTAGTAGAGCACTGTTGGGCATCAACATTGAAAAATGCAGAATCACATAGCACATTTTTACACCAACTACTTGAATCAGCTATTTAATGTCTAACACACAAATTATAACTTATATAAGTATAAACTGAATCATAGTTCTCTGAACCTACTAATGTCCAAATCCAGAATTAAACATTTTCCGTACAATATATCTATATATTTTTTTAAGTAGTTTTATACTTTGATAAACAATCTTTATCCATATCTAATCCTATCAAAAACCAAATTTCACACTTCTTGTGAGCACCAATTACCAAATTTATAAAATCCTAGCATCACGTTTTCGAAAAACATCTTCCTAAAATAAAACATTCCCATTATACTACTCACTATCACACATTAATCAGCATTCAACTACCCATACCTAAAAATGAAGTGTCACACGAATTCGACCCCAAAACAACCATAGGTAACCAATAATCATATTTTGACATTTTTACCCTTACATTCATTTCAATCTAGTTTCGCAACATAAGCCGATATTACTAAAATAAAACCAAAATGCAAGAAAAGTTCATACCCTGATGCGAGCAGTAGCATCTTGACCAGATTGAAGCAAGAGAGCAATATCACGCCTCGTCTGCCTCACCACAACTTGTCTCTTATTCTTCAACAGCTTTATTCGCGCAACCGCTAGCTTCGCAGCCGTCTTACTGTAACAACAACAACAACAACATTTCACATCAAACCCCAAAATCCAAACACACCCAAATTATTTTTTTTTAAAAGAATGTACAAAGTAGTTACCATTTAGAAGTATTGAAGCGTGTGAAGAAGAGTGCTAGTGTGATCTTAGCTGCTTTCTTCCAATGGCTTTTGGGTCCTCCCATGGTGCTGCTCATTTTTTGTGTGTGTGTGTGTTTTTTTTAAGGTGAGAGTGTGTGTTTTTTTTGTGTTTTTTTATATTTTAATGATGGGGTTTTATGTTTATGTGTGTAACGGTCGGGAAGGATTTTGATTAAAAAGTAAATAAAAATGGAAAATAAACGGAAAGAAAAGGGGACGTGGCGTGGTGTGTGGGGTCCCCATGAGTGTGAGTCAAAGGAATTGGAAACGGATCTTTTTATTACGATTGAATAAAGTGTTGGCTTTCCTTACTAGTGAAGCTTTTTTATTTTGTTTTTTTTTATGGAAAGCAACGCGTTTCTTCTTCTTCTTCTTCTTCTTCTTCTTCTTCTTCTTCTTCTTCTTCTTCACATTTGCAGTTTAAAAAAGATGTAAAAGAGTTACACCCTTACTTTTCTTTTTAAAATAGTTGTTTATCAATAAGAAATAAGAAAATGCATAGGTAAGAAAAATATAATTTTTATAACTTTCTTTTCTTACATTTTACAAAATGGGAATATTACTTTTAGCAAATTAGTTTACAAATCTTTATAATTTGTAATAATAACTTAAGTGAGAATATACCGATATATAGTAAACTCGATATAATTTTCTTACTAATTTTTAGCAGTGAACAATTAATTTGAAACAACTAAAAAAGAAAACATATACAATAAATTTAAGCCGGAGGAATATGCTTTTCACCCACGATGTCTATTTTTCTTGCAACTCGTTCAAAAATCTGTGAGAATTTCACGCATTGTTTGAGTCGACGATATATTAGGTCTGAGGATTTTAAGGCATATAGCGTATGTGATACAACTGTTGCAACAAACGGTTATCTTGCGGCCATACTTTTGCGAGAAATTACTTTGTCAGACAATCATCTCATACAAATTACCCAGGAGTTATGCGATATTCTATTCGAACCAATTGTAGAAACTATTTACTCGCACGGCTCTTGTATCACGTGCACGGAAATTAATAGCGTGTTAGTTAAAAGGAAATACATTTATTTTACACAAAGTGTTTTATACAAAACAAGAAAAATAGAGAGTGTGTTCAAATCTAAAAAGAAAAAAATTTGTTTCCTATCAAATTCTCTACAAAACATACTATTTGAATTTCTTATTTAACAAGAGAAACTACAAAACACTTTTTTTCCCTTTACAACACGTCTTTTTTCTTGTGAATTGATGTCATATGAACGCGTTTTCTTATATTTTGAGGAAAATTAAATCCGTTTGTTTTATTTATTTTATTTTATTTATTATTTTTTTTACAAATCGGAAAATAAAAATTTTAAATTTTTTATTTCTCAAACTAAACAAGCACTGCACGTTTGGTAGGGTGAAATTCAGAGAAATGAAATGAAGTGTAAAAATCAAATCACAGAAATAAATTCTCACAAAAATTCAATATAAATTCTAGTGTCTGGTAACACCAGATAATTGACTCAAGAAATTATTATTATTATTGTTATTATTATTGTTATAAATAATAATAATAATAATAATAATAATAATAATAATAATAATAATAATAATAATAATAATAAATTAATAATAATAATAATAATAATAATAATAATAATAATAATAATTATTATTATACTATATTAATATATTATTATTATTATTATTATTATTATTATTATTATTATTATTATTATTATTTTATTAATATTATTATTATTATTATTATTATTATTATTTCATTAATATTTCATTATTATTATTATTATTATTATTATTATTATTATTATTATTATTATTATTTCTTTGAGATATCAAATGTAAGAAATGTGTTTGTTAAAAGTAGTAGTGAGCTGTGAGTTGTGAGCTGAGCAGTAGTCACAGCTCATCGCTTCTTAAAAAAGCATTAAAAAAAACTACCTAAGTTTTTTTGTTAATGGCTCCATCACAATGGTTTCTTATACACTTATTTTGAAGGCTCCATCAATGGCTTTAGTGGTTTATCAAATTTCTTTATGTACATTGATTTATTATTATTATTATTATTATTATTATTATTATTATTATTATTATTATTATTATTATTATTATTATTGTTAATGGCTCCATCACACGTTTTTTTCTCAAAAACTTAGGGCATGTTTGGTATGGGAGTATGACTATCATAGAATGAGTTTCATTCCAATAATGATGTTTGTTTGATAAATATTGATATCAAATATGACAATGATAGATAGATATATTTCATACTCCAAACTACTCCAAGAGGCAATGTATGAAACTTTCATAGATGAGGGACCCATCTTATGCTTAAACTCATACCAATTGTGATTCATGGCAGCATACCAAACTCACCCTAGCTTGCACTATCACACATATTTATAGCAGAATTTACAACAACTATACAGTGAAAATTGTATACAACAATAGTGATTTTTTTTCCTTTCCTAAATGTAAACTTTTATTAAGGAAAATGCCACAAAAAAGGAAGAGTACAACAACACAAACAAACCATACACTAGCACATAAACTAGCCTAACACAACAACATACTATCAGGCCATGGACAATACCCATGCTCAAAAAATACCAGACTACATAACAAATAACTGAACTTGCAGCCAAACAGCTCAACCCAGCATACTCTAAATCTATGAAATGATACACGGACCATTTGAGTTGAGATCATTATAGACCCCATATCCTTATAAACCCAATCAACCAATCCTTATCATATATTTTTTCATCAAAAAATAAATAAATTAATTAATAAATAAATAAATAAAATCACTCTTCTCTTTTTTTTAAAAAAAATAAAATATCTTGCAAACGATAATCGTTAAGTGACAAAAAATTAACCATCGCGACGAGAATTTTTTTTATCGGGCACTTCGATATACTTTCGACGATTTTTTTTTTCTTTTTTTTTCGGAGTTCTATTTTATTGTTAAAATTTGCGTCTGAAAAAATCAAATGTGATTTGTATGTTAGAAATCACGTGAGATTTGTATTTTAGAAATCATATGTGATTTCATTTGGTGAGATGTTGAGTCGTTGAGGTGGCTGATTTTGATGAACATGTGTCGAATGTTGTGAAGCAATTTTGAGCTTGAGGTGTCCAAAGGTGTGACCGTGTGAAGCAATTTAGATTGTAACATGATTGAAATTTTCAGGTTACAGTAAATGAGATTGATGAGCCTTTCAAATTCACTAAATTAAGCGGCCGACCACGATGGCCTAGTCTCTGTAGTCCCAATGAAAACGGAGTATAGGGGAAAGTTGCTGATCTCAACCGGACGTCCAGAAGCAATATTTAAGGTAGTAGGGGCTGATGTGGAGTCTAAAGAAATACGGTTTAATAAATGACGTTTTCTTAGCAGGGCCGTCTCGTTGATTTTAGAGGCCCTGTGCCATAATTACACTCGAGGCCCCTAAAACTCAAAAGCAATTGTAAAATGTTTAAAAAGCTTGTATATATCACAAAATCTTGTATATATGTAAAAGCTATTAAAATTTTCCAAAGCGTACATAAGTGAAAATACAATAGTTGTCGACAATTTTTGACACTAGTTCTATTGACCCGCTTTTGGAAACATTTGAGATAATATAAGTAACATATTGTAATTTGTAAATACATTGTGAGTCATTTATGACCATTGCTAGTAATGTTTTAAAACAAGGGTAAAAACTGTTAAACTATGTAAACTTTCATCTCTTTTTGAAACAAACTCTGAAAATAGAAGACAAGTATGAAAAAGGTATAAATTCTAGGGAGCAAAAATGTAAATTACCCAAAATACTCATCTTCTTCACCAGTTAAAAACGTAAACTACCGCAACCCTCTGTAAGACAACCCCATTTTAAAAAATTTACTTCATATTGATCCATTTTTACCTCATTATTTCTGTAAAATCAAATATTATGTCATTCATGAACGCATGGTAATCAGTTTTATGCCAAATATCGAATTAAATCCATCACGGAGTCTATAATCGCAGGGCCCTTGAAAAAATGGAGGCCCTGTGCGACCGCACACCCCGCACATGCTCAAATCCGGCCCTGTTTCTTAGCTGTTCGATTGACAACATATCAAAATGATTTCCCACTTCAATTAACATTTTGAAATTCATCACTTGGGATTTTCTTTCTGAAAAGAAATTAGACATCAGGTTTGGTTTATAAGAGGAAAAGTACTCATCACTTATTACGACGAAAGCATACATACACTACCCTCAAAACTTGTTCATTTTATAAAGAAAGAGATAACTCGAAAACAACCATATATGCTCGGGCTATAGCTAGTTGTTGCGTTGTATCCCACTAGGTGTTTTTGGGCGATTTTCTTGTGGGTGTTTAGGAGTTTTGCTTTGTTCGGTATGTAGTTTTGGCTTCTTTTCTTAGGTCTCCTTCTTGAAGTCTGTTTTCGGGTGTATTTTGCCTTTGCTATTTTTGCATAGGCCTTTTATAAAAGCTTTGCATTTTCAAAAAAAAAAAAAAAGACTAAGCAGTCAAACACCATTGGGGATGCACGTTTTATACCAATTGTATGTTTTATTTATTTATTTATTTATTTATTTTACTAATGATGCTGTTCCTTTGTATCACCAGGTACCCCTAAATGAATAAGTAAAAAGTGGGGCAAACAGTATATTGGGTAAACATCTCAATGGAAGTCCCGAAGCCTCTTTTGAATGGTCAGTATGTTCTTAAACAAAATTTGGATGTCACTATAATGTTGAACACTTGAAACATCTCGGGAACATAAAAAACAAAAATGCTAGCAGTAGATATTACAATATATATTAATTCACAAACTCCACGACGTCGTTTTGCCCTACCTTTTTCTCGCCAAAAATCCGGCCCAGCTGCTGGGCCAATTTTGGCCTGAGTTTTCAGCCTACTTTGCACAAATCCAGTCCGCTTATTGCATAATTAAAAGCCCCGTTCCAGAACATTCACAATCAGTGTTTATTGGTACCTTTTTTGTATCTACTGTGTCAAACCCTAGATCCAATTGTACGACTAAAGATCTTATCGACGGTCGAACCCCGTACCTTGGCGGGGTGGCTACGGCGAGTTTGTGGTTGCAGCCATGGCAGAGGGTTATATGTTAGTATGTAAGTTTATCGATCTTAATTAAATAATTGATTTACTTTATATTGATTTTGGTTTTTAGATGCTTAATTGTAAATTATTGGTATATTGATTTTACTCTTAGGGTTTACGTTGCGGGAAATTGGGATTACTAAATTGTGTCAGTCTTAAATTTAAGTTGGGGGAAATTAGGATTTAAGTTGAATTCATGGTTTAATATTCTTTGAGAGGTGTTACTTTCGTATTTTTGATTTAGGGTTTCAACAACTTGGACATTCTGTCTTCATTCTATACTGATTACCTTTGCTATGCTTGATTTGTTAGCTACAACTATTAATGAGTTCTATTAGATTTAGCTGATGCCTTTGTATCGTGAGGCGGTGAGGTTGAAAAATAAATTAGGTATGTTGTTTTGAATGCTAATTTTTACTGCAATCGTTATATGGCTCTGGAATATGTACCTCATGCTTTGTTCACTGAAACAATGGATGTGCCTAAAGCAATTTATTTTACGACTGATTTCTTAACAAGTAGTCTCCATAGTTTTGTTAACTTTGTATGTTGTATTTTTTGTTTGATATAAAGGTGAACGTTGAAAAGGCATTGGCTTCGTTTCTGAATGAGGTTTACCATGGGTTGACACTGTCGATAGTGGATGCGGGGTTGGCGAAAAGAGGTGCGGCAAGATGTACCCTTCTCAGTAGTTGTGGTATCCGACAGAGAGTGGCTGCTTGAAGGTACAAGTGAACATGTTCTTTACTTATGTAAGTTGATGACGTATAGTCTACACCAGGTCACGAACCCGATTAGTAAACAATACTAACACTTAAGCCCACCACGAGCGGGCCGCGATAACAGTCACTGGACTACCAGTTAGAGGGTTTGGGCCTACAAGGTCCAAGCCCAAAGTTATTAATAGAATGGATACGTGATATCTTCTACATAAAGAAGATATACATCCGATATCGGCGAATGCGCCGAGGAGTGAGGAACACGAAACCTTATCGGTTGCGTGTGTATAAATAGGGCGATATAGACATCGTCCAAGGTACGACTTACAAAACCCTAACTCTTCACAACCCTAAAACACGATTACTTACTCTCACGCCGGAGGATAATCGGGGGAAACAATCCCTCGATAAGCCTAACGGTGTCTGTTGCTTTCTTAGTGCGCAGGTCTCAAGCAATATCAATCAATTGATACGAGGAAAGGAACCCAAACAAGGAACGCCCAATTTTTGTATCAACAAGTGGCGCCATCCGTGGGACCCAACACTAAGGACTAGAATGACGAAACACAAAAATTCATCCAAGGGAACTACGCAATTGGATAAGACG
>LBNU01000100.1:0-12648 GCA_014162995.1 Artemisia annua
ATTATCGAATGAGTCCGAAGAATTTAAACAAACAAAAGGAATGTGGAAGTGCATGGCAAGGTACGTGGGAAAGATGAAGAAGAAGTTGGATAGCTTGTGTGACAAAGCTTAAGGAGTGTTTGGCACTAGTTGTTTTTAGAACGTAGTAGACGTTGAACTTTGTGTTTCTTGTTAAATTTTCATGTTATTTGCTTGTATGCATTATTACTTGAGTTTGACTATGTTTATGTCTCATTACTTGCATTGAATGATGATATGTGTTTGTTGAATTTTCATGTTTATGTTATTATTACTAAATATGGAAATATTCGCTAGCCCCCGGTCAAAGTCCAATAAGACGAGTGTCTTGATGTCAAATTTTTGTATTTCCTAACCCGCTATACATTATATTTTTAATTTCAAGAGTTTTCGAAAACTTTGAAAATCGTCTTGCGGATCAAAACGGTGGACTGCCTTGTTTTTGAGGTATGGCGGAACTGGCGGAACCCTCAAAAAGGTTCCGCCAGTGTATTTTCTGGGTAAACCCAGTTCAAGCCCAACGGAACACAAGGAACCCTCAGAAGGGTTCCGCTTGTGTAACCCGAAGGTTCCGCCAGTCACTGCAGAAAAATAGTCTTGTTTTTCATAATTCCACAAATCATAAAACATCAAAAGCTT
The DNA here is from genome assembly GCA_014162995.1 of Artemisia annua. Lineage (NCBI taxonomy): Eukaryota > Viridiplantae > Streptophyta > Magnoliopsida > Asterales > Asteraceae > Artemisia > Artemisia annua. The sequence goes on from LBNU01000100.1 coordinate 658, forward strand.
TCCTTTAGTGAGAAACTATCTTCCTAACACTTCATCAAACACATCCAAACCATTTTCACCCATTAGAACCATTTGGAAGCCACTTCCCGCCAAAATTCAAATTCAAAAACCAAACAACCCAAGGAACCCTCACAAAGGATCCTTCAAACCTTTGCAACACCCCAAACCAAGACATCTTCCATCAGCTCATAGCATTGAGTGCTTATGGTGATTGTAATACCTCGTAATTTACCCAGTCATTAATTAACGTTAAACACAAACTAAATCCATTTGAATCACATATCTAGTTAATCATATTTGCAAGTAAATTTTTTTTACATATATACATACACACTCTTACAAGTTTCTGAACGACAACTAATGAGAGTTGTAGCACACCCCATTTTGAATAGCTCACTTGCGTACCGACTCAATTCACATTTATTCTATTGGGCCTAAATGGACCGAATATCCTAAACAAGCTACCCGCTTTCTTTCTTTCTTTGGGCCGAATGTTTCCACAAAGTTTGGGCCGGAAAAATTCACTGATCATATTCTTTTCTTCTTTCGCGTATGGGTTTAACCCACCAAACAACACAAGCCCATTAATACAAGTTAGTATATTGACCCCTTCTAAATTGGACATGGCTACATCAAAGGAAAAACCAATCAAGCCCAGTCCTTACCTTTCTTTTTTTTTTCCTTTTGATCTGAGTTGCGCCACCCTAACCCACTCCCCTAAACATTAATAAAACACTAAACCATACTTTGACCCATTTGACTTCTTTAACCATTGTGCATTGTGTTCCTCTTTCTCCTACAAGATGTAGACATCACTCCCATGCCCCGAAAATTAGCTAAAAGAGAAGCATGTGAAGATTTCCTAAGCCACTTTTCCTCAGAATTGCAAGAATTTCATGCAAATGATAATAAAATAAACCTTTAACCATACCTAGGCTTGGCTATATAAGCCTCCTCTACTTGACCACAAAATCCCGCAACACTTTCAAGCTCACTCAAACTCAAACATACATCACTTGTTCATTCTTTGGTCTACTGCCGTGAGCAAGGAGGAAGGAAACAAAACAGTGAGTTGCATTACAAGGTTTTGAGAAAATCTTTTGGGTTTAGTTCGTTGCGCGATTAAGCTTTGGAGGCTAGAGTTCGTATACTCGTCATTCTCGCTCACACCCACCTTCGTATCTCGCCACCACCACTCTTGGTGTTGTAAGTCTTTTCAAACCAATTTCAATACGTAGTATAGTTCGTTATGAAGNAGATGTAGACATCACTCCCATGCCCCGAAAATTAGCTAAAAGAGAAGCATGTGAAGATTTCCTAAGCCACTTTTCCTCAGAATTGCAAGAATTTCATGCAAATGATAATAAAATAAACCTTTAACCATACCTAGGCTTGGCTATATAAGCCTCCTCTACTTGACCACAAAATCCCGCAACACTTTCAAACTCACTCAAACTCAAACATACATCACTTGTTCATTCTTTGGTCTACTGCCGTGAGCAAGGAGGAAGGAAACAAAACTGTGAGTTGCATTACAAGGTTTTGAGAAAATCTTTTGGGTTTAGTTCGTTGCGCGATTAAGCTTTGGAGGCTAGAGTTCGTATACTCGTCATTCTCGCTCACACTCACCTTCGTATCTCGCCACCACCACTCTTGGTGTTGTAAGTCTTTCCAAACCAATTTCAATACGTAGTATAGTTCGTTATGAAGCTTCTTTAAATCTTTCATGTTGCACGTAGCAGTTTAAGCTTCCAAAACTTATTTTTGATTTACCAAGTCGCGTATAAACTTGGACTCAAACAACTCATTGTATCATGAGAGCCTTGTGTGGTAAAATGACTTAACAAACTAAAAATGTTGCTATAACAGTCGAACATTACATACACTTATACATTCAACTTTCATGCAAGAATAATAAGCTTGGTTGTGTTTAAAAGGACTTGTGTGGTAATCGGTAACTTGGTTAAAACCCATTTTTGTCGACACCCATACATTTCATGTCAAACTTATTAAGTTTTCTTCGAACCTGAAACGACCAAGAAAATGTAATCGAAATGTTAAACTTAAGTATTGGCTCTCACGGACAAATGCTCATTCGACTTATAACGCTTATTCGTGGCTAAGTAGCTTATTTTTTTTTCAAAGTTATAATATAACTCCTTTGCGAGCTTGAAGCTTATTTGCCTTACCGGATCTGAGCTAAACCCACAATTCAATACATACTGAGTATAAATTTTCAACAAATGGAAAACTGACACAACCTCTCTTAATTTTACTTAAACGCATACTAAAACCAAGAAACACCCCTAGCTTGGTGTTCGAATCCTGCTGCTGTCACTTTTGTTTTTATTTCTTTTTACACCTTTGATCCTTGAACTATTATAACTAATCGATATTTCTTTCAACAAATTTCACTAATAAGGTTTTAGTTAGTTAATCTATAATTATAACTATATATTGACAAGGAGTATTTTTGCGGCAAATAGTTTATAAAGGGAAAACTAATATTTATGGGTGGGTTATACCCAATTTTTGTCAAATTCTCATACTTAGAGTTTAATTTCACAAACTCTACCAAACTACGAAAATAAGGTAATATAGCATTATTTATAGAAAATATATTATAAATATTTTCTAACTCATCATCCACTAACTTCAGATAAATATAAACACACTTATATTCATATATACCGTATCACGAAATATTGTTAATTTAAATAATTAAATTATAATATTATTGGACCAACAACATATATCATCCACAAGTATTTCATTGGGAGTACTCTAAGTATTAAGTATTTCGGTTATTCTCGAACCAGAGACTTATCTGTCTTGAATACTTTTCTATATATATCTACATGTTCACTTCGTCCAAGAGCCAATACTTACAACCACTTTGAAATGAATTAATCTTAAACTCTGCCACACAAGCAACAATAACACAACCACTTTGAAACTTTCAAATATATTTAAACACTCCATTGAGTCTTAAAATTTGAAACTATTAACTAAACGTGCCATACTAATCTAGGTTGCATGTCGGTACCGCTCTCTATCACTACTTGACTATTCTCTCTATTCAGATTTGCTTTACTAAGGTGAGTCATAGCCCCTCTTTTATCTATCTTTAACTATTTGGGGGAGATACATGCTCGTTTTACTTACAAATTTTACTTGTTTATCTTAAACATTTTACTTGATTTATGAAACACTCTATTTGTTGTATTGGAGAACATATTACGATGCTACGGACATGAACACAAGGTATTTCTTCTGGTATCGCGTCAGGCCCATGTACTTAATTATGTGCCTTCAGACAACTTGCCACTGAAGGGCAGTCCCTCACTATCGAGAACCTTAGTCCATTCGAGGTGACACGGCGAATAGTACGTGGATAGATCTTATTTGGGCAGTTGACGCCCCATTTTTGCTAGCCGGATAGGTAGCGCAAAATGCACTTATTGAAGAACAAAATGGATGCTTTGGCAAAGCTCATCACACGGAGGGGCAGCTATGGTACTTACATCAATTTCATTATTGATGTCGTGTTACATTACATCAATTTTTCTTGATGTCCGGACACATGCTTAGCAGGGTGTGCGATCGATGAACTTAAAGCAATAAGGGTGACTGTAGATCATAGATAACAGTCTGGCAAGCTACTAAATTTGCAATGGGCGCGCGTATAACAACGTAGCCCGATGTTTTACTAAACTTGGAAACTTGTCGTTCAACTGATTTTATACGGAAACACTATTGATTCATTCAACTATTGACCGGTTAGGGCAAACAACAAACAAACTAAGGGGTTTAGCTGACAACGTAACCCCACTATTTAGCGTTCATTATCTCACAAACTCGAATCGACTTTGATTGTTTTTATATAAAACTCTTATGAACTCCACCAACCTTGTGTGTTGACACTTTTTAGCAATGTTTTCAGTTTAAGGTGGATAAAACGTACTCTTGGGGGGCGCTTGGCAAACGGCATGCATGGTATAGAAGACTCTGATAAATTTTGGGGACCAAATCAGATATCTCTATGGGCTTACTTCCGCAAGCTATTTCTGAATGTTGTAAAATAAAATTACTCTGATTTATGAGAATCTTTTGAAACAATTGACGTATAAACTAGGTCTTATATACTTTGTGTTCTAGATACCAATTGAGGTAGCCACCCCAGTGACATCGTATGCTTCCGCTTGGACCCGATTTCGGGGGGTGTTACAATTTCTTATGGTTTGGATGTATATACATTGAATTACTTAAAAAAGCGATTGACATTACCATTCATATCCAACTCAAAAATACCATTCACAGCAATAGCATTAAAATAAAAAAACACCATTTAAAGAAACTGAAATTCCATTGCTAGAAATAGTATGATGATAACCAAGGTTCAACAAACATGAAAATGAAACTACACCCGGTGCATAATGACAATTATTTAAAGATAGTATCAAGCCCGAAGGCAACACTAAATCAAATACTCCTATAGCTTCAACTCCTGCAGGCGCTCCATTATCCACATGCAAGAATTGTTCTCCATAGGACAGCTTCCTCTCCACTCTAAACCCCTGCAAGGAATTGCAGATATGAATACCACATCCCATATCATATACTCAGGAATTCAATTTATGAGATAGAGAAAATAATTCAATCATAAAGAACGCACCTGATGATGAACTGGGTTTACCAGCTTCACTCTGCTGCTTCTTTTGTCGCAAGTCATTGATGTAGAGCGCACAGTTACGCTTCCAGTGCCCTACTTGATGACAATGGTGACAAGCCTGTTCCTTCTTGTTGGGAGGATTCACCTTAGGCTTCTTGGGTTGGTTCTGATTCACCTTAGGATTTATCAGCGTAACTCCTTTATCAGCCTTTATCAGCCTTACCCTTACCCTTGTTCACATGCAATTTTTTCTGGATCCTAACTCCTTGAATTGCCAACACTTGCGGAGTAGGTGCCTTGCCCTTAGATGGTAAATTCTTCTCATAGTCAATAAGCAATGCGAGTATCTCTGAGACTGTCTTCCCCGAGCAATGCATGTTGAAGTTTTGCACAAAACCAGTAAAGTCCTTGTTAAGGGACCTACTGATTAAGTGAACTTGAACATTTTTGGGGTAACCAAAGCCTATTCTGAAAAGACGATCAAAGTATTCGATCATTTCATTAACATAATCTTCTACTGGTTTACCATCACTATGTCTGCAGCTGTGTAGTTTGTCAAGAGACTCATACAATTCAACTGCAGGAGACTTTTCATAAGCCTTTTTTAGGTCTTGGAGCATGTCATATGGAAAATAATACTCAAACTTCTTTTGCATCATTGGTTCCATACTTTGGAGCATTAAGCATGCAATCTCATTATACTTATCATGCTCAGCTCTCCACTTTGCTTTGGCCTCATCAGTGGCGGTAGCAGCAGGCTCCTCAGGGCATTGAGTATTCAAATAATTGAGCTTATTAGTCGCTCTCAAAACAATTCTGAGCGACCTGTGCCAATCATTGAAGTTCTTTCCAGTCAATTTAGCTCTTTCAAGATGACTCTTGAAAGCAGCATACACGGAGTTATCGGGTTGAGCCATTTCTACAGAAAAAGTTCAAACATTAGTATTTTCGATAATACATATTTTCAAGCAAACATAATACCCATGGATATATTCATATAACCAACTTAGTTTCTTGAAAATCTAGGACCCAACTTTTCATAATTTCACTACATCAGTTGATCTGCTAGCAATGGAAGTACAAAAGATGGTAATCTGTCGAACAATAATTGGCAAACAATTTTCCAATTCATAGATCAATTATGGGATTTACATCAAATTAATTCATCAATTTGTCATGTAAGCATGTTTCATCCCATCTCATGCCTTAAGTTCTAGGTCTCACGCATCAACTTAATTAAGTCGTCTAACTTAGAAACTGCAAATTCTCCATGTGAGGTCTCACGCCCACTCGAAAATTTGCCTTGTCATTAATCTTTGGCCTAGGTCTCACGCATACCAAAGAAATAACTCCAAGTGTTCCTTATAGTCAGATGGCATGTGACTTAAATTTCAAGGGTATTAAATTTTGATGCGTGTAATCAAAAAACTATGTACAAAGATGTCATGCATTCATCTTTGTATCATAGGTTTTATAAACAAAACATTTACATATTCGTTTCTTTACTTGAGCATAAATCAACAAAGTTTTAATTGAGGCGTTGAGCAAATTACAACATTGCCTTAAGATGCTTCGTACTAATAATGGCTTACTTGGTAAGTTCAATTTGACGCACAGGCGGGCGTAGAGATAGAATGGAGTCTCTCTAAGGCCACAATTTAATGCGAAGCCACCTTATACCCACTTTATAGTTTGTCAAATCAAGTCCGCTTTTCAAACCATTTTAGTACAGTTGCATCAATCAATTAAAAGTTTATGATTTTTAAAGCTCAAAACATGATTTCACCATTATTAAGTCCGGTTTATAATTTTATTATGAAATTACCCTTTTGCTTACAATCATGTCACAAATATTTATAAATAAATAGCAATTAAATAAAATTAAACAACTTAATAATAAGCATGCTAAATAAATCAATTTACATGTATATATTATCTAAGACTCCCATTGGTTTTCGGGCGAGGTACCAATGGACCACATACACCATAAATGGTAGCGTAAGTCCTACGATAATTATATACAATAACACACAATTGACATATACACACGATTTAAATGGGTCTTCCCTAATTCTAGGTCTTCCCTAATTATATAATTAATTAATTTTTAGTAATTAACCATGTCAAACAATATATTACTAAAAAACCCTAATTAATTAATTCAAATCGCATTATTAGCATGAAATCACATAAACACGTAACAATTACTTCATAATCATTCATCCATGACAAAATTTGCATGTTTTTTGTCATGGATATCCACATAACACTTATTATCATATAACCAAGATCGCATATTCACAATGGCATATAACAAATATCCTTTCAATAACACATAAAGATTACATGCAACCTAGGGTTTCTACAAGTTTTAACAAAATTATAAGAACCTTAATTTTAAAAAAATAGAATTCGACCCAATTTTTAAAAAAAATTTAGGGTTTACAAAATTTTAAAACTATAGAACACCATAACATGTAATAATCACAAACAATTTAATTTTATGTGTTTCGGTAATTAATTACATTATATTAACGGCTCTTGATGCCACTGTTGGAATATGTAAATAATAACAATTATATAAACACATAAACATCATCAAGCACGCAGCGGAATAGATCAAATATATGTAAACTAATTAACCGAATATAAAAGAATATGCGTACCTTTGTGATCAAAGATCAAGAACAATGTAAACCCTAATTAGGGTTTGAGGAGGATCGACTAGGGTTAGTCAAATATGGCAATCACCACGTTAGCAAAAGTATGCTAACACTTCGTTCTTGAACACAGGTACTCGTAGCGTTTCAATTAGAAAAGCTAGTTTCTTGATCCACGAACAAAACAATACTAATGTGAGCCTTTATCAAATCGACTAGGATCCAAAGGGATCTTATGCTGATCGACTATAGCTCAAGAAAGAGAGAAAAGAGAAGTTATGATTGCTAGAGAATCAAGGGATGAATGAATGAATGAAAGGGGTCATGTATATATAGTTTTCTCAAACTTGGAGCTCAAGAAAACAACCCTAATCCCTATTGGGTTGGGTTCGGCCGGCCATGCCCCAAGGGAGGGGGTTCCGGATCTTTCTTGACCTCTTGTTTCATTCTAGTCCTTCTCCTTTTGTCTAACGGTCGTTAGTGACCGTTAAGTATTTGTTTTCGTGAATTAAATAATTATTCATACTAAATATAATAATCATTAATTAATTGAAACTCGTACATAAAGTGTGCAATCCCGAAGTCTCGAGTTCGAGTCCCGGCCATATCACATTAATTTATATACGTAAACTTTACATTTATATGTGACAACGCAATAGTATTAACAACATTAGAAAGTGGCTGACTTTTAAAGTTTTTTCACCACTTTCTAATGTTGTTAATACTATTGCGTTGCCTATTGTTCCAATTCTAGCTGTTGTTTTCTTCCATGATGATATGAATGGGGTGAAGATGGTTCATATGGTAATGGCTGTTTGGGGTTTCCTATCATATATGTATCAACATTATCTCGATGACACAATGATCAGGAGAGGCCATATTGTTGTGGTTACTATTCAAGTTATCAGAAGTGAAAACTTAATGGTAGAAGAGAAAATGCAGTTAATATAGAACACACTAAATATCCAAAAAAAAAAGTTCAAGATGTTGGTGATGAGACGAAAAGTGTACCCGTTTTAAGGGGTCATTAAAGCCCTAATTCGAGTAAATGTGATCAAATATTGCCCTAAATCGTTCCTTTTGTCATTTTAGGTACTTTTGAGAAGAAATATGGAAAACATGCATGTTTGGACGTTTTTGGAGCATAAAAGTGAAGAAAACGACAAAGTCTCAAAAGAAGCTGGATTTCCTACCTGACGGCGTCAGAGTCACAAGGTGACGCCGTCAGCCACATTGACAAATGAGTGAAATCAGATTACACTAGACGCCCTATGAAGAAAACAAAATGTTTACACCTGACGGCATCAGGTGTTAGAGAAAGTAGGCCATCAGGTGTTAACTTAAAGAGTGACGGCCCAGAGCAAAATAAAGATTGACGGCGTCAGAAGTAAATCTAGGCCATCCGAGAACCCTAATGACGGCGAGCTGACAGCGTTAGAACCCATAACCTGACGCCGTCAGAATGTAAAATCTATATATATATATATATTTTTCTATTTTTCATTCATTAGTGTGGAACTTTTGGTACAAGTTTGGGAAAAACCCTAAAGACGAATTTGGCTGTATTTTCAAGGGTTTTTCACCCTTGAATCCTTCATGTTCAATTAAAGATAAGTCCTCACTTAAATTAATCAATATGTCTATGTGTTGGTTAATTATATCTTATGCTTGTCTTTCAATTAACATGCTAGGCTAGATTTTTCTTGTGTTTGCTTAGATCTAATGAAACCTAACTATTAATTATTGGTTGATTGGTGTGTTATTACTTTGTTGGGATGAATGTTTCATCAATGTTAGGCTTAAGAAAACTGGCAATACTCCTATATGGTAACATGCTTGAACGTCTTAAGAAACATGTAACTAAGGCATACTAGGTTATTAAGGTAGTATTTAACGCATGAGCCACTGTTTACAATCCCTATGATTATGTGTACGCATAGTTGTAGGAGGAGATAAGAGCTCATAGAATTGGGGAGATATGTATGCCACCCCATGAATTGTTAAGGAATACACCCGTCATCCACGCAAGTAATACATACACCAATTAACCGGTAAAAGATAGTTAGGGAGTAAGGAAGTCTAAGTAAACACATTTGTCTCCATATAAGTTTTCACAACCACAATAGTTTAGTTATTTTATTTTTATTGCAATTGTAGTTTTTGGGTTAGTTGACTAGCAACTAATTCCGCCCACTCCTCCAAAACCCGAGATTTTACTTGCTTTCCATAAAATATAAAAATACAAAAATAATCTTCCTTCACCTTTAGACCTTTTAGAGTAGTTTTTCTATCCTAACGAACACTATTCCCTGTGAGAGAACGATCAATCCCCCGTACTTACCACTACACTATACTACACCGACCAGGTACACTGCCTGGTGGGATTGCAAGCTTCTCAAGATCCCTTGAGAGGTAAAACCTGTTGCGTGGTCGCAATCCCACGTCATCAAGTTTTTGGCGCCGCTGCCGGGGAATAGTTATTGTTTAGGTAGAATTTTTATTTTATTAGGTCTACTCACTAGATTCCTTTCTAGTGAGATTTTTATTTTATTTTTCTAGGATTTCTTTAGTCTATCTATTTTCTTCGTGTTTTTGTTCGTAACCATTACCATCCGCCATCATGGAAGGTGGTAACCTCCTTGATCCCAACAACCCACCTCAACCAAACCACCCACCACAACCAAACCAACCTCCTAGAGCCCGTACCTTAGGAGAGTATTCCCGACCTAGCCACCATGGCTATCGCAACACCATTGAGCTCACTCAAGGAGCCAATGTCACTCCCTTGCGATCCGACACCATCCGGTTGGTGCAAAGCGGATGCGCATTCCATGGACTTCGTTCCGAAGATCCAAATCAACATCTCAAGGATTTCCTCAAAATCGTAGACTCTATAGACCTTGATGTTGCCACTCGAGAGACGACCCGATTGCGTCTCTTCCAATTCTCTCTGCGGGACCAAGCTAGTCAATGGCTTGAGCGACTTCCCGCAGGATCCATCACCTCTTGGGATGATCTCACAACTCGTTTCCTTGCTCAATTTTTCCCACCGGGGAGAACTACCAAGCTAAGGAATGATATCTTGGCGTTCCAACAACGCCAAGGCGAAACCCTCTACGAGGCATGGACTCGATTCAAGGACTTACTCCAAAAAGTCCCTCATCATGGCATAGACCTTTGGCTCCAAGTCCAAATCTTCTATGACCACATCAATCTCCACACGAGGCAAACCATTGACCAAGCGGCCGGTGGCAAGCTACGTGATCTAAGTGCGGAACAATCATGGGATCTCCTAGAAGATCTTGCTCTATATGACAACGAAAGTTGGAATGATCCCCGTGATTTGAATAAAACGGTCAAGGCAATATCTTTGCCTTCGAATAATTCAAGCACTTCCGACCGTAGGATCATAGAACTTGAAGACCAAGTCAAGTTTCTCATGAAATCCTACGAAGCTCCTAAACCTTCAAGCCAAGTGAACAAAATCACTTCTTCGTGCGAATTATGTAGTGGTCCCCACGACACTCGTGATTGCATGGAACTCCCCGAACAAACTTTTGCGAACTACGCATCCTCGCGTACCGACGGAGCGGGAGACAAGTGGTACACTTTCAAACCCGAGCCAAACCCTTACGGTGATTCATACAACCCCTCATGGAAAAATCACCCAAACCTTAGGTGGAAGTCAAACCAAAACGTGCCCCAAAACAATTCTTCCAACCCACCTAATCGTTTTCAACCCAACGGTCCTTCCTCGAACCGTACCTTCAACAATAATCCTTCCAACAACTATGGTAGTACCAATAACTTTGAAGGATTGATGTCCAATTTTATGGCATCTCAAGAAGCTCGTATAGCTAAATTCACATCCGAATTTAATCAACAACAAGTAGAGATGACCAATAAAATTGACAACTTGTTAAAGGCCCTTACCAACCAAGTGCTATCACCTCCACATAAGGACGCTAGGACCACTAATAGCGGACCCCAAATTAAGGACCCTTTTTCATCCAAACATGTCCACTTCGTCAACGTTGTCACTATTAGACCAATTGATAGGAGTGAGGAAAATAATGAACCTATGGATGAAGTTAAGGAAGTCGAGGTAGATAAGGAAAGTAGGGTAAGCAAGATTGAAGAAGTAGATGATGGAGAAGACTACTTCAATAAGTTACCAACTAGAGAAGAACGGGCATACGATAAGGATTTATTCGATGACTCCGAGACACCATACTTCCTAGGTAACCCGATTATCAAAACAGGCGACCCTTCTAATCTCAACATACCATGAAACATAGGACATTTGCATGTGTGGAAAGCTTACATCGACCCCAGATCTCCCATAAACATCATGACTAGAGCCCAATACAACTTGATAATGAAAAATCAACTTAGGTATAGGGTGTTCCCCGATAGGGGATGGATTAGTAACTTCACGGGAAGAGTCAGGGGATTACCGGTTTGTGTAGGGAACTTCACCTATGTCACCGACTTTGTGATTGTAGAAGATATCCGCCCAATAGTCGATGCAAGTTTAACTCAAGTAGTCTTGGGAAAACCATTTATTGAGGTCTCTGGAATGACTTATGAACCTTCCTTAGGGATAGTTAAATTTAAGGATGAGACCGATGAAGTGAACTACCAAATGCCATATAAGAT
>LBNU01000100.1:13678-34660 GCA_014162995.1 Artemisia annua
GCCACCCCATGAATTGTTAAGGAATACACCCGTCATCCACACAAGTAATACATACACCAATTAACCGGTAAAAGATAGTTAGGGAGTAAGGAAGTCTAAGTAAACACATTTGTCTGCATATAAGTTTTTACAACCACAATAGTTTAGTTATTTTATTTTTCTTGCAATTGTAGTTTTTGGGTTAGTTGACTAGCAACTAATTCCGCCCACTCCTCCAAAACCCGAGATTTTACTTGCTTTCCATAAAATATAAAAATACAAAAATAATTTTCCTTCACCTTTAGACCTTTTAGAGTAGTTTTTCTATCCTAACGAACACTATTGCCTGTGAGAGAACGATCAATCCCCCGTACTTACCACTACACTATACTACACCGACCAGGTACACTGCCTGGTGGGATTGCAAGCTTCTCAAGATCCCTTGAGAGGTAAAACCTGTTGCGTAGTTGCAATCCCACGTCATCAGTTGGATCATTCTATATCGCCAATACAATCTTACCAGCCAAAAGACAGTTAAATAACTGATACATAGAGCTTAGATCTTCACAAAATCATTAATTTTAGACCATCAACTGCTGCTGGTTGCTTTGTAGTGGAATTCATCGATTGTTGAGTATATCATGCCTTCATCTTCAAGTGCTCTGATGGATTCCATGCCAGATAACAACAATAAAAAATTTCCAGTGTCATGAATTAGAAAGACCGAAAGCAAGAGCCACAAACACACACTCAAAAACAGGGGGAGATAGAGGTACATGATCTTGTTTTTAGGAAGTTTCAGCTTCTGTGCAAGTTCATCTGTGTGGAAGCCTTTTTCATTACCAATACAAAGCAAACCAGTTTCAAAATTGATCAATTGAGATCACAATAACACATACAGGAATATCAAATGAACAAAAAGCCAACAAATTTCCTACACTAAGAACAGCTGACGACTACATAGTACTCAAAAGATACGTATAGTATTCCAATTCGAAATAACAAACGAGAACTAGATAGTACTATATTCAAATTGTTTATGGTAAAAAACTGAAGGTTAAGATCAAATTTTGAATTTTGGAGTCCTGGGTCAAGCTTTCAAGTACCAACAAACACAAAGAGGTCAAGTATATAGAGAAGCGGCAATGTGTATTCATCTACTTTATGCATGTAGCAACCCCTGAGATTGAAATGACTTCTTTGTTTTGGTCTCTGAAGAATATGTTATAAGGTTAATGGTTGGAAATTTGGCTAACAGCAAAAAAGGCTCCTTAATCTTAAGTCTAGCAGTCTGGCATTTACCATCACCATATTTGATACTCCGCCATACATATCACTATAACAGACAAACTGGCTATAAATTATGCCTTTAACACCATCATACCAGTAAAATCAATGTGATAGCATGTCATGTAACGATTATTTTAAGATGCAACAGAGCTTACTAGTTTTCAGGAAGCTGAAGATAAGCAAGAACCATTTGAAGATAAGCTGAAAGGTATAGAGAACTGAAATGAAACAGATGGTCATTAATAAAAGAAGTGAAGGAAAAAACAGTTACACGATAATGAGTATACATTCGAGTGATGATACCTGACTTGAGGGGGCTGACTTAGAACCGTTCATCCCATTCTGGATGGGCGTGTGTGGGGTTGAATTTAGGCTGTCGGAAGTATTTGTACCGTTACCTTGCATCTTCTACAAGTCAAAGTTGAGTGCTCACACTAATATCAAACTCAATTGAACAATGTCTACGTGCAACGGCGATTTAGTGCGCATGTAAATGACTCCCAATATGATGCGCAATTGATATTTCATACCTGATCTTTGGAAGTACGCACATGGTTGTGCATACAAGAAACAAAGTGAAAGGTGATCTCTGTTGGATGATAATTCATCAATCCGTGTTTAGGTCATGATGTAAATTAGTTTAGTGTTTATGTATTGTTAGTAGTATATGTAATTCGTATGTTATATTAGTGATTGGGTCAAGTTAGTAGCCTGCAACATGGGTCCAATGTATTAACCAATAAGCCCATTCGCAGGCAGTTATAGTCAGTTATAGTTACAACGTTTAGTTAGGGCTGCAACAGTTATTTGATGAAGCGACATGGCTTGTGAGGCAACGTTTCATATAGTATATATAGGGATAGATTTCGTTTGTAACAAGTAACCTTTTCAGTCAATAAAATATCGTTATTAAAAGGTTCATAACAGATTTCAGAATATAAGTGTGAGTTTGTGTATTGTGTGTTTTGTTCATAGACCATGTTTGATTCGAACCATAGAAGATCCGGATGGGACCAACAATCTCATCGAAATTTTAGTGTGTTGATGTTAAAAGTGAGAATACTAATTAAGATGAGACTGAAATAATATAACTTTTTGATGTTAATATGTTACGACACCTAAGCTAATGCTGTTACTCCAATTATAATATTTGAGCAAAACATGTTTTCATTTTTCAACAGTATAAAACATGCCATATTCAATAGTAACATACAACTACAAAAAGATAAACATCTTACTTTTGTTTCCTATACATAGGATGATGATAACATCGGAGTTATAACACCTTTTCTACTAAGAGTTTATTTTCTGTCTTTTGTATCTTTATCTATTTTACTGTCGAAATGAAGGAAGCTCAAGAAGAGGCAACAAATAATAATGGTAAGTAAGCTTCTACAAAGCTTGTTTTCTTTTTAAAAATAATAACTTGTATTAAAAATGAAAATTTGTACATCTACAAGTCTAGAACATGCAATAGAAATGTAGAGTTTGAGGCAAAACAAAACTATCAAATTGATATATTGAATATTGATCATGCTATATTAGTTTTACAATATAAAATTGAAGTTTTGTGTTATCATGGATTTGGTTGTTCTAGGTGGGCTTTCATAATCAAGAAACTATAATCAGCTTTACATCAACATTTCCTTTGGTAGATTTTGAGTATAGTTCTTGTTGTGGAACTTCTTATTTTGTATAGGTTAAAAAACACACAAGAACATATCATATGGAAATACCATTTTGTGGACCAATAATTTCTTTTAACATTGAGAAAGCTCTTATTTTCGGGTGGAATTATATATATATTTTTTGTGAGTGAATAATTACATACAAAGTACATGTTTTTGGTGTATTCCAAGTCTTTTTGTGATTCTACCTCTAATTAACACAATTTTTGTACTTAAAAAATCAAGATAACCAAGTCTTTTTGGTGTACTCCTAGATCAAGCTACCTCACTTGAAACACAAGATGTAGTCAGAGGATCATCAAAGGTTGTAGAGTGCAAGCGGTGGATAAAAATAGCATTGTTCACTATGTTTGTGTTCTCAGGCCAAGCAGTTGCAACAATGTTGGGAAGACTTTATTTTAAGAACGAAGAAAATAGTAAATGGATGGCAACACTTGTTCAAACTATAGGTTTCCCACTAATGTTGCCTTTGATCTTCATGTATTTACCTTCTAAAACGACCCCAAAATCACAGCAAATTATTGCTACAAAACCTTCTTGGATTACCCTATTCATGCTCTACATGTTTCTTGGTATATTCTTGGCTGCAGACTGCATGTTGTATACACTTGGATTGAACTTTTTGCCTCTTTCGACTTACTCGTTGATATGTGCAAGTCAGCTTGCTTTCAATGCGTTCTTTTCGTACTTTTTGAATGGCCAGAAGTTCACTCCGTATATTGCCAATTCGCTTGTTCTGCTTAGTTTTTCATCTACGTTACTTGTGTTTCAGAGTGATTCTGAACGAAGTGTGAAGAAGTCGAAGACCAAGTATATAGTTGGGTTTGTATGCACGGTCGCTGCCTCTGCAGGTATCGCGTTTGTATAATCATTAGGTGTTTGAACTTGCAAAATGGAATTAATTAAATGATGTAAATGTTGTGACTGCATTTTGCAATAATCAGCTTTTAGAGTCTATTAAACATATCAAGCATTGATTAGAAACACGTAACCAGTCTTTTACACAAAAGATTTCAAGAATCGTTTTAGGACATGACTGCGAGTTCTTAGTTACATGAAATTATATGAAAATGAAAACTATTAAAATAGAGTGGAAGAAAATGGTTTACACCTACAATCTTTAGCGTACTAAATGATCGTGATTTGTGGGAATATGATATCTAAGACGTTTGAGGTCAAATTAAGGTTTAAAGTAGTAAACCACTTTGTAGTTTGGTTGGTCTCTAAAGTCCAAAGTTTAATTGTGCAGGGTACGGGTTGATGCTTTCAGTAACACAGCTCGCTTTTAAGAAGGTTCTTAAGTCACAAAGTTACAAGGTAGTATTCGATATGATTGTGTATCAGAACATGATAGCTAGTTTCTGGATTCTTGTGGGACTATTTGCTAGTGGCGAATGGAAGGATATAAAGGGAGAGATGGCTGGTTACGAGTACGGAAGTGTTTCTTACATAATGAACCTAGTATGGACAGCCGTCTCATGGCAGGTTTTCACTATTGGTTGTATAGGTTTGATCTTTGAAGTTTCATCCCTATTCTCAAATGTAATTAGTATTTTAGGTATCCCAGTTATGCCGGTTTTGGCTGTAGTGTTTTTACATGAAAAATTGAATGGATTGAAGGTCATTGCAATGTTGTTAGCTATGTGGGGGTTGACCTCGTATATCTATCAACATTATCTCGATGACAAGAAGGAAAAAGCCGAGGCTAAAATTGTAAATCGTGAAGTTGATCTTATAGAAACAAGGATTAGTCAATAAAGGCATCCATTTGATACATTTCATGAGTATGCTTCATGTTCGGATGTTATTTTTGTCAATTTCTTGTGTATCGTAACTAACGAGAGTACAACTGTACAATGTTGCATATCCTAAGATTACAGGACGGATCGCTAAACCCCAAAAATAGGCAAACTATAACGAGGTTAAGTGGTTTTCCACATAAGGTGACAAATATGGGTTGCTATATTGTCCTTATACTTTTATCATTTTTTTATTTCTAACTCGTAGACTTTTTTTCTCGCAACTAGTACAAATTGAACCCGTAAGTTTTGCATCAATGGTCAAACAAGATCACGATTTCGCATGTATAATTATTTGCCGCCATACACCGTCGTTTTGCGCGGGTATTCGCCTAGTACTTGTAAAGCATTTGTACACATGATCGAGAGAAACATTCAAGTAGTCATTAGACACAAATCACAATATAAGAAACTTTGCTCATATAAGTTTGAACTCTACCGGCAACAACATTGGTGAGTTAATGACATTTACAGTTTGAGCAAATCCGATAAAAAGGTAACCAGCCGTGGTGTAACTTGAGTTTCACTTAACTGTTTCTAACTTCAATCATGTAAACTTTTTTGACTAAATGTTAAACAACTAATGCATCTGTTAGCAGTGTTGATATTGCCTTAAATAAAAACTGTTGATTGTATGCAGTTGTTTCTAACACAAACAAAGTTCACAACGTTTTTATGTGACTGGCCATCATTAAGAACTTTCCTTTGGCTTTTGTGTGAATTTTGTGTTCCGTAATTGAACAGCTCAGAATAGAAGTAAAACAGCTTTCATTCATGGTTCATTGGTCTAGGAAACACGAAAAATGGATCCAAACAATGGTCTCTATACAATCTTCATGCTCTTTGGCCAGTCTGTCGCTACACTACTGGGTAGGCTCTACTTCAACAAAGGTGGAAATAGCATATGGTTAGTGACACTTGTCCAAACTGTTGGCTAAAGATGCCTCGTATTTTCCTCGTTTTTGCACCAATTCAAACTTCTAAAGATGACAACGCCCAAAACCCAAAGTTTCTAATCCTCGTGTATACCTTCCGATATCTACATATTCCCTAATTTGTGCCAGCCAATTGGGATTCAATACAGTTTTCGCCTTCTTCCTCAACCAACAAAAACTCACACCTTACGTCATAAACTCCATATTCATCCTCACATTATCGACATACTATTGGTTTTTCAACATGATTCACGTGAGACCGCTAACACTAGAGGGAAGTATGCTTTAGGGTTCACTTCCACCATGAGTGTGCATCAGTTGATTATGTGCTACTGCTTTCTTTGACACAACTATCATATCAGAAAATAGTAAAAGATGAAACTTCTAGAGCTGTTTTGACCATGATAATATACCAGTCAATGGTATCATCTTATGTTATTGGAATTGGTTATTTGTTAGCAGCGACTGGAAGAGGTTAAGAGGGGATATGATGAAGTTTGAACTTGGGGAGGTTTTATATGTGACAATAGTGGTAAGTAAAGTGGTTTCTTGGCAAAATTTCTCCATTGGACAGTGGGGCTGACTTTTAAAGTCTTTTCACTGCTTTCTAATGTTAATACTTAATACTATTGGGTTGCCTATTGTTTGTCTTCTTCCATGATGATATGAATGGAGTGATGATGGTTTCTATGTTAATGGCTGTTTGGGGGTTCCTATCATATAGGTATCAACATTATCTCAATGACACAATGATCGAATCTTTAATTATAGACTGATAAAGTTCAGGAGAGGCCATATTGTTGTGGTTACTATTCAAGTTATGATAAGTGCAAAAGTGCAAACTGTGGTAAACACAGTACTGCTGATGTCAAAACTTAATGGTAGAAGAGAAAATGCAGCTAATATAGAACACACTAAATGTCCAAAAAAAAAAAGTTCTAGATGTTTGATCATTCTATAACGCCAATACAATCTTACCAGCCAAAAGACATTGTTAAATAACTGATACAGAGAGCTTAGATCTTCACAAACTTACGAATTTTAGTCCATCAGCTGCTGCTGGTTGCTTTGTAGTGAAATTCATCGATTGTTGAGTATATCATGCCTTCATCTTCAAGTGCTCTTATGGATTCCCTGCCACATATCGAACATAAAAAATGTCCAGGGTCATGAATTAGAGAGACCGAAAGCAAGAGCCACAAACACACACTCAAAAAGAGGGGGAGAGAGAGGTACATGATCTTGTTTTTTGGAAGTTTCAGCTTCTGTGCAAGTTCATCAACATGGAAGCCTTTTTCATTACCACTACAGATCAAAACAGATCAAATTAGACCCCAATAACATATATGGGAAGATCAAATGAAAAATATATATATACATAACATATTTTTCCTACCCTGAATTGGAGGCTTTTAAGTTAAGAATTTGAAATAAATATTGTATGATTCAGAACACCAGCTAAAGTCAGATATGGAGCATTTACTTATAATCTTTATGTGTAATAATCCAATTTCAAATAACTGAGAACTAAACAGTACAGCATTCAAATTGTTTATGGGAAAAACAAAACTGAAGGTTAAGGACAAACTTTGAATTTTGGAGTCCTCAGTCCTGGGTTTAACTTTCAAGTACCAAACAAACAAAGAGCAGATATACATATAGACACGCGGAAATGTGTATTCGTTTACTTTATGCATGTAGCAACCACTTAGATTGAAATGACTTCTTTGTTTTGGCGTCTAAAGAATATGTTAAAAGGTTAATGTTTTATAGGGGGCAATTTGGCTAACAGCATAAAAAAGGCCCCTTAATTTAAACTTTGGTAGTCTGGCATTTACCATCACCATATTTGATATTCGGAGTATATATCACTATAACAGACAAACTGGATATTATGCCTTTAACACTGTCATACCAGTAAAATCAATGTGATGGCATGTCATGTAATGATTAATTTTAAGATGCAACAGAGCTTACTAGTTTTCAGGAAGCTGAAGATAAGCAAGAACCATTTGATCAAAACCTTTCAGACCATCAACACTGAAAGGTATAGAGACCTGAAATGAAACAGATGGTCGTTAATAAAAGAAGTGAAGGAAAAAACAGTTATACGATAAGAAAAATGATTTGTAGGCCTAAGTAATGAACCTAAGAATAGACCTACAAATATGATTGGTGTAATTCAAAATTGATTGGTGAATATGAAGAGAGAGAAAAAGTGTTTTTAATACTTGTCAAAATGTGAATGGAGTAGGCCTATTTGTAGGTCTATTTAGTAGGCCTAATTATCAATGCTCGATAAGAAAATAAGTATACATTCAAGTGATGATACCTGACTTGAGGGGGCTGACTTAGAACCGTTCATCCCATTCTGGATGGGTGTGTGTGGGGTTGAATTTAGGCTGTCGGAAGTAGTTGTACCGTTA
Source organism: Artemisia annua (assembly GCA_014162995.1). Lineage (NCBI taxonomy): Eukaryota > Viridiplantae > Streptophyta > Magnoliopsida > Asterales > Asteraceae > Artemisia > Artemisia annua. Next base: position 21,796 of record LBNU01000100.1, read on the forward strand.
CCTTGCATCTTCTACAAGTCAAAGTTGAGTGCTCATGTTAATATCAAACTCAACTGAACAATGTCTACAACGGCGGTTTAGTGCGCATGTAAATGACTCCCAATATGATAGTGCAATTGATATTTCATACCTGATCTTTGGAAGTACGCACATGGTTGTGTATACAAGCAACAAAGTGAAAGGTGATCTCATCGAAATTTGTCACAGGCCTGAAAGTTCACAAAGAAAGATATTTAGACCTCAACATTTTTGAAAGACCAGTATCTATATTAGTCTGTGGGTATGCATGTGTAACAATCACAATAATGGCAAACAAAGACATATAAATAGTTTCCCTGANAATAGGCCTACAAATATGATTGGTGTAATTCAAAATTGATTGGTGAATATGAAGAGAGAGAAAAAGTGTTTTTAATACTTGTCAAAATGTGAATGGAGTAGGCCTATTTGTAGGTCTATTTAGTAGGCCTATTTGTAGGTCTATTTAGTAGGCCTAATTATCAATGCTCATACGATAATAAGTATACATTCAAGTGATGATACCTGACTTGAGGGGGCTGACTTAGAACCGTTCATCCCATTCTGGATGGGTGTGTGTGGGGTTGAATTTAGGCTGTCGGAAGTAGTTGTACCGTTACCTTGCATCTTCTACAAGTCAAAGTTGAGTGCTCATGTTAATATCAAACTCAACTGAACAATGTCTACAACGGCGGTTTAGTGCGCATGTAAATGACTCCCAATATGATAGTGCAATTGATATTTCATACCTGATCTTTGGAAGTACGCACATGGTTGTGTATACAAGCAACAAAGTGAAAGGTGATCTCATCGAAATTTGTCACAGGCCTGAAAGTTCACAAAGAAAGATATTTAGACCTCAACATTTTTGAAAGACCAGTATCTATATTAGTTTGTGGGTATGCATGTGTAACAATCACAATAATGGCAAACAAAGACATATAAATAGTTTCCCTGAACTTGATTACTAATTTTAGTTTTTTCTGCTTGAAAACTGAGGATAATTCATAAAGGTCCGAAATGCTTCAAGTACATATATGAGCATTGATGACATGGGATATGCATTAAGATCAACACGCAAAGCATACCTAACAGAGAAGACATCAACATGCCTTTCACCTCTGAAACTTTTCAAGTGTCCATCAACGTGGACATAGATCCCTTCTCTGCAAAACAGCAAATACCATAAGCATTCCATAACAAAACTAAGACCACCCAAAAATTAAATCCAATAACTAAACTTAGATATAACAATCAAGGAAAGAAAACAAACTAACTTACTTAACTTCCTCCATTAGCAGTTTATCAACTGGTTCGTTAACCCTACAAAACAGTACTTAAAGTATTAGCTGGACGAAAAGATGGCATTCCAGTCAGCTTCGATTTTGGCAGTTCAATCAGCAACATTTGTTAATTCAAGTTTCATAAACAAGTCGGGATATAGTATATAGTTTTACCATTTCTTGCATGCCAGTTTTCCAGTTCCGTCATCAACAGTAAAGGTAACATCAATATTCCTTTCAACTATGTTGGACACCATCCCAACAATCGTAACCTAAAAATTTTAAATACAATACGAAACAAAACGTCAACAAAAAACACAATCAACAAAATATAAATTTTCCTTATATCACCAAAGCGTAGGCTTAAAGACTACTTATTTAAGTGCTTATCTGTTTATTTTTAAGCAATATAGAATTTTGTGCGTTCGGATAAATCCGCTTATTTTCTTAATTTACTCTAGAATAAGCAACTAAAATCAAGAGGTTGGTGTATGCCTATTTTTGAACAGATAAGCTACACAGCAAAAAAAATATGCAATCCCAAACACAGCCTAAGTTGACCAACATAGCCTTCGACATTTACTTTTTTAAAATTCTTATTTAAGCGTAAAATAACTAGCTAGGCAAATCTTGCCAAACACCTGAAACTGCTTATCTGCTTAAACAAAAGCAAAAGCAGATATGACAGATAAGCCCTTTAATAAGCAATCCCACACAGCCTCTAAAATCTAAATACATCCATAAACTCAGTTACATAACTTATATCGAACCGATCCAAGGCAATTCATCACTAAAGTGACATATCAAACTCTAAAGCTGTGTTGGTTTTCTCAAAGAAGTGCTTTTTTCCTATTATGAGGGAGAGTTTTTGAAAAATAGCATTTATTTTTTCGCCTTATATCTATAGGCGCGCAAACGTTATTCCCCTCTTTTTTCAATTTTACTAACTATACTAGTAAACTAGCTACCATCAGTTAATAAAAACTAAAATCGAAACAACGCATAATCGATATATTCAACAAAAACAATTAAACTCATTAACCGAGAAAACGATAAGAAAAAACATACATTAACAACATCAGCACCAGAAAGGACAAAATTAGACTTATCATCGCCAGAGTGAGAAGCTTCACTGATCTGCTTTATCGTTAGCGGCACGAGCCCAACCGTGTCTCGGCTCTACAATAAACAATTAAAAAATTAATATAAAAAAAATGCAATTAAAATGAGTGAAAAAGAGAGGATTTAGGGGTTTGTTACGGCGGCTGCGGTGGCGGGAGAACTGGCGATCTGAGATCCGGTGTCGAATTGGCTTTCGGAGAACATCATTTTGTTTTTAAAGGTTTGGTTTGATAGAATGTGATGGAGATGGTTGAAACCCTAATTGTTTTTTATTGAACGAACATCATTATTATATGGATTGTGTTTTCCCGCCAAATCTGTTTTGGTCTTTTTTCCCGCCAAAGGGAGATTAAAGGATACTACCAAAATGGTCCTTCTACTATAATTGGTTGACTTGTGGGTTTAATGAATGTTTTGATGTAGCTGGTTCAACTGGTTGAACGTGCTTCGATTAAAAAAGGGGTTAATATTAGTTTTTTTCTTTTTTTTTTTTTTTTTTTTTTTTTTTTTTTTTAATGTTTGAAAACCCAATTTGACATAGGGCTGAGCAAACAACCTGAACGGACCGGATCGACAGAAGGACCAGACCGGACCGACCACATTCGGTCCGGTCCTCGGTTTTGGTTTTTTGGTTAATTCGGTCCTCGGTCCGGTCTAGTCCGGACCGGTCCTGGACCGATGCTATTTTGACATGTTGGGTTTTATGTGATCAAGTCAAGGCAGATCGATAAAACTTGGTTGGGTTTGGTATATAATGAATGGGTTGATAGACAAAAGAATTATTGTACTATTAAAAGCATTTTAAATAATTTTCTTATTTAAATACGAGGGGTGCATAGAGTTAAAGAAGAAATTTAATAAAAAGGAAAGATTTGTTAAAAAAATACTTCGTAACTTATAAAAGTGAGTTAGAAGGGACGTGTTGGATGACATGACTAGTGATTTGTGTTAGTCGTATAATTAGTATAGCCCATGTGTATTTGTACGGGATACTAGAATACTCTTATGATTAATGACATATATACAATTCAAGATTTATATATTTACCTACATGGTATTAGACTAACTTCGATCCACATAAACCTACAATTTGGACACTTTAAAAGAGTGACCAAATAATATTAGGTAACCGGTTTGTAGTTTTTTTATTTTTTATTTTTATTTTTATTTTAAAATTTTCCTTCTAAAACTTCAGTGGCTTAAGTAAATAAAAAAGCAAAGTCTAGTATCTTATTTAGCAACTTTTAATTGTACAATGACTTTAATAACAAAAACACAAAGTAAAATGACTAGGCACTCAAGTATTACTATACAGTAATTAACACTAGCCATAAAATGACTTGGCACTTAAGTAAATAAAAAAGCAAAGTCTAGTATCTTATTTAGCAAATTTTGTATATTATCTTTGCATTTACGGTGTTTATTTATTTATTTAAACATTTGATAGATGCCTAGATGGAATGAAAAATTATTAAAGATTCTTCTATATTCATCCCTTATGTTTCTTAAATTTAACCCCATCCTAAAAAAAGAGATTCTTCTTTCGATTTAGAGCCACAATGACGTGTCCAACAATTATTACTTCTGTTGTCAAGTGTGGACCAGACACGAGCTATTTTCTCCCAAAGCAGAACAAGCTGCACCTTCCGTGCCCAAAGACTAACTTCATTATGACTTGAGGCCCTCGTACAAGTCTAACAGATATGCTTGGGGGCTTTTCACTCAAAGTAAAAGTTCATATATTGTCTGAACTCTGGCTCATGCAGGGCAACTACTAGTTTTCATATGTTTACTCTAACATAGCTGTCTTAATCCAAGCAAACTATTTAAAAACAAATCAGAGCAGGCTGATTAAATTGAAGTCTTACATTGTATAGCTACCAATCTAAAAGTTACCTGCATTTTTCCAGACATTTGAGGGTTAGATATGGTACCTTTTCCCTAATCCATGACACTAACTATAGGAGAGTGACCATCAGGAGCATCACATAATCCATGGATGACCATGGGACATCGTATTTGGGCTCCATTTGGACAAGTAGATTGACCAGTTTGCGGATGCTATAGGCTTCTAAAAAAGGTGCCTTTAAAATATAAGGAGAAGGATCCCTATTCGAGTCTCTTTGGTTTATTAATTAAGTAAGATATATAATATACAACTACTAAAATGGTAAGTAATGGTTATTAGGAAACTACTATCAAGTTAAATACACTATATATATTAACAATATTCTATCGATTCTTTTTGCTTATTAGCTTTACTTATGATATTGTAAGGGTTTTCTGATTTTCAATGGCTGAGAATTTGAGTGAAATTTTGGAAGATGAAAAAGATGTTGAAGGTTGTTCGATAGCTACTTGTCGTATTTGCTTGCAATGTGCAGACGAAGTTAAAGGTGATGATCATGATGGATTAGTGCTCTTAAATTTTCACTTGAAACATACTATTTTGTTTAACTTTTTTTCTAAGAGTTAATCTCGTTTGTTTATTTGCTAAGCTAACGGTTATAGGTCTTGATGCTCAATTAGTTAAATAAACGGAAAAAAAATAACATCGTCTATTTTCGTTTGTGAACTTCTGGTAAACTTAAAGCTTATGTTTGGTTATCTGTGCGTAAGAATATTATGCCTAATTTATGCACATTTTTTTTTTATCTTCATTAATGGTGTTAATGAACAAATATACATTAACAAACACGAACAAGGTTATTTGCATGACAAGTAAACAAGAACACAAAAAATTGTATGATTTGTTTACGCTAACATGTGTTTTCTAAAGTTGAATTTGTACTTGTTTATACATACATATATTTTTATAGTAGGGCAAAATACCTATTAATGTAATATACTTGCCACAAATGTTACTTTCGTATACTGAACAAAATGGGTATTGAACTTTCATTTTTTTGTCTTTTTGATGTACTTTGTGACATTTTTGCCCCTGGATTTTTAATAATTTGAGGGGCAAAAACGTCACAAAGTACATAAAAAATACCACAAAATGAAAGTTTTGTACCCATATAAGAAAAAAAAAAGTTGTTCAGTACACGGAAGTAACATTTGTGGCAAGTATGATGCATTTTGAAGGAATTTGCCATTTTTAGTATCATACCAATAGCACATTTATAGGTTGTGTTTTCAAAAGTTGAATTTGTACTAGTTTATACTTTTTACTCAAGTTCCATATTGTCCGTCTTTGTGTAGATGAGGGTCTGATATCACCATGCATGTGTAAAGGCACCCAACAGTTTGTGCATCGGTCATGCCTTGATCATTGGCGATCTGTCAAGGTGAGTGAATGCCCCTAAATGATATTGCATGCTCCGTTCATACAATTATACAAGTTAAGATTTTTTGTGGTTCACTACATTAACTATGTATTATTACCCTTAAAACAACAGGAAGGTTTTGACTTTTCACATTGCACAACTTGCAAAGCCCAATTTCATCTTCGAGTTGTTGAGTTAGAAGGGAATTTATGGCACAAAACAAAATTCATACTATTTAGTGCCAGAAATGTTATTATTGTTTTTTTGGTTCTACAAACAGTTGAGTATTCTTCTAACTTCCCTTACCATTTTTTCATACTTAATGAGTTTGGTCCTTTCATTTTACAAATTTGATTGTTTATTTAGGTCATTGGAATGCTTGGAGGTTTAGCATATCTTTCTAATCACAAACACGGGTACCTAAAGGATTTATCCAACGATCATTGGGACCATGTATTATTAAGGCATCCAATTCTATTCTACTATTGTGCAGGTAAGTTTTGCAAAATAAGTTGTTCTTTGCGAAACTATCCAATTTGGTAATTATATTATTTATGTCCTAAAATGGTTATTCAAGCTACAAGAGAATGCTTCAGTATAACATTCCTTTGCTCCGATTTGATAATTATATTATTTCCAGTTTGTTGAAAATTTTAATTACCAAAGTGTGTGTAGTCTGTTTTGAAAATTTTAATTACCAAGTGGGGACGTAATTTCTGTTGTTACTGTCGTAAATAGTTTTCTTAAAATAGTTTTACTTTTGCTTTGTTTGACAGGAATGATTGTGTTATTGGTGTTGCTTACCTTATATGCGATGTGTGCGATGATATTTCTATGTTGTTGCACAAACATGTGTTCAGAGCTTTATACCATGGGGCCATGTTTTACCATTTCCTGTATGGTTTTTATGGTCGTGTTTTCTAGTCCTGCTTGTCTGTGCTTTTTTTTTGGAGATGCCGTGGTTGAATCGTGGAGACACTACCACCAGAAAGTACTTACAAAGGTATTTTGGGTATATCATAAACAATCTCTATACAACTTACAACATTCATTGTGTATATTCTATTAACTAGAATAGCAACTACAAAAAAAGAGGGCTTTTAGGACCTTTGTATAGGACACTTTTTATAAAGGCGTCCTAAAAAACATTTTATAAGACCAACTCACTTATAAGTCTTATTTAGTTGTTTTTTACAAGACACTTAAATTCGCGGGTCCTAATAAACTAATTTATAAAACACACTTTTAGTAGGGTCTTATTAGGATAGACATAATAGAACACTTGATATAAATGTCCTATTACAATTAATTTTATAGGACGCTTATTTTTTACGGTCTCATTACAATACCACTTAATATGACACTTAAAATGTGGGTCTTATCACATATATCTTATATGACGGTTATTAGTGGGTTCTATTATAATTAAAGATAATAGGACACTTGACGTATGTATGAGTCCTATAAAACAAGATTTTAGTTAGCGCTTGCAGTATTTAGTTTTATTTAAATCATAATGAATTTTGTTTGAACAAGCTAATTATATTACATAACATTCATTAAGGTGCTTTGGGAGCCGATACTGTTTTGAAACCACGACTTGGAGATCGACTTGAGAGAGTGGGTCGGCTTGGCGTTGTTGCTTCAAAAAAACCTAGAGAGCTACACGGCCAGCTAACATGCAACAAAGGAACATTAAACTTATATCGCATTATTTTTTTCTACTTGGTTGTTTAGTCAAAAAGTATTAAGGGGTGTTTGGCATTTTACTATAGGGAATACTTAGATTTTCTTATTGGTTACATGGTGTCAGATTTATCTGTGAAGCAACTGTACTTACTGTCAATAGATCAAGAGATTGGTATTGCACGTCATGTACCGAATGTACGGGCAAGGTCGGGAAAAATAATGATGTCTGGGAGTGCATAGATCATGGACCTCAGCCATAGCCTACGTACATGTAAACTCCTAACAAACCACGTGAAATATTACCGTTTAAAAATGATGCTCCCATTTAGGGCTGAGCAATCCCGACCGACACGCGACGACCGACCGACGCCCGACTCCCACGGACACCAACCGACACAAACCGACCTTAACTCGGGTAGGGACACGATTTGGATTTTCAGCCTTGTCGGGACTCGGGTCGGGTCGAGAGTCAGGATTACCCAAGAAAACACAAAGAATACTATACAAATTGGTTCGTTTCGGGACTCGGGTCGGTATTCGGGATTACCCGAACTAGAATCGGGTCGGGATTCGGTTAGGATTTTCAGCCTTGTCGGTTTCGGGACTTGTCGGGATCGGGTCGGGATCGGGTCGGGACGGGTCGGTTTCAGCCCGATGCTCAGCCCTACTCCCAGTTTGAATACTGGTTCTGAGCATGCATGTACAGCTTCAAAGCCGTTGTTTCGGATAGAACAACAAAAGCGATGTTTACTTTCTTCACTTCGTGTGTCGATGATATCACATGACATCAATGTCAAAAATTGGTTCAGATGCTCGAAACACCCGATCCTCAAGAAGTGCCAGCGGAAATACTTGTGATCGAAGAGAATAAGTGTATATTCCAATTTCATTTCAATACATCGAACAAGATAGGGTCCGTTGATTTCACTCTAGATAACATGTTTGGTGGGGTCGTTGAAGCAAATGGAACGATTAAAGTACTAGACGACTCTAGCGGTTAAAACCTATAAATGTTTATCGTTTTAAAAGAAATTTTCATCTTCATTTATTCTTGACGCGTGTTATTTATTCTGTAGTCTCAGATACACCACCATAATCCGATTCGGTTAAGATCGAAAAAGAGGGAAAACAATGTTAAGGAGTTAAGCCAAGACCATATCCGCAAAAAGGCCCCTTTATCCGGTCTCGACAACGGGACCTAGGAAAAGGAAGAACGGTTGATTGAATAGCGGTCGCTTTTGGTGTTTTTCTGCATTGTCGCATTTTCATGTAGGGGGGGGGGGTGTTGGGTTACCATTATGTAAGTCTCGGTGGTGATCCGATGAAGTATGTGGTTGAATAGTTTATGGCTTTTGTTTAAGTTTATATGCAATAGTGTGATTTCGCATATCGTTGAATAATTTTTGTTGTTAAAGTCCTTGCAATTATGGTCATATATTTTAATTGCTGTTTGTGTGGTGGACTAAAAGTTGCTGCAGTTTAGCGAGAAAGTAGATGTGTTCGTATTTGGATATTCTCTTTTGGGATACGGATATGCAGCTTGGGTTTGGAGATGTAAGTCGTGATGAGAAGAATAAGAAGTAATTCTAGTCACATATTTCAATTAGAAGTGAGAATTTTAAAGGGAGAGATGCATCTATTTTTGTGAGCGCATCTAAAATATGTGATTGTGGTTTCTTATAACCTTTACTCATTTTATTTTTTCTACCCATTTGATCCTAACTAATGTTACGAATGGGATGCACACTCCACTAATTAATTTGCGTATTTAAAAGTGTTGTATCTGACATTTATACCTTTGTAGGGGTGAGCATGAGTAAAAATGATCTAAAAGTATAAACGTCAAGCACAACAATTTTGAGTGTGCAAATAAATTATTAGAGTGTGCAAATCACCTCACGTTACGAATACTAAATTAATGTTTTCCTTTATAGAATCACTAATCGTAAAAAAAAAAAATAATAATAATAAAATAAAAATAAAAAATAAATAATAGAGGTTAATAATTTCCCTCCCACCCCAAATATTTTTCCCGCTACACTAATTGAGACTTCCCTCCCAATAATTGACTTTTTCTTGAAACTGAATCCGATAATTTCTCAAACTCACGTCTCCTTATCCTTATCTTACAAATGACTATGTCTTACCCACCGCAATACCTGCCTACTCACATTATAACCACCGTTACAAACTACTTTTCATGAACCCTCGCGCGGCGTATAATTTGTATCGCATGAAGGAGAAATGAGTAAAGATGTTCATATAATCATTGAACATAATATAGTTACTGTTGTTGTTTTTTTTAATCATCTTGTGATTTTTGATTTTGTTCTATGGTGACTAATTTTAGTCTAGATTTGTGGTAATTTGGTTCTAGTTTTGGATCTGCAATGTCACCTTTTGTTTTTCTTTGGTTCTTATGTTTTTCATATGTTAATGCTATTTTATCATTGAAAATTCCCCGCATTTTCTATATTTCGATATGTTCGTCGCTAATATACATATCTTTTGTTTTCAGTTTGCAAGTTGGCTCCAATTTGGTAAATGGTAAGGTATGTTTCACAAGGACTAATTGGTGTTTGGCTTATGATTATTTTATTAAATAGTATAACACATAAGTCATGTTGTTTGGCTTATGATTATTTTATATAAGGGCATTTAAGGCAGAAGTTGGAGTTATGAAAAGGCAAGGTTACACTTGCTCCTGCAATGACATTTGGTTCCCTCTTTATGTTTGATCCAAATCATTTTGAAGGACATGGTGCGTGTTTTTTTTACCCTTTTTTTATGACAAAATCAGAAGGTTAATGAAACTATGAAATGGGTAGGTTTTTCGAATACAATTGATCATGCCTAGTACACAAATAAGATTAATTTAAATTTGATAAATTTTGTTACCATGGTAGCTATTTACTTGTTTTAGCATAAGTATATCATAGTTCATACACAAGCCTACTTGCTATCTTTATAAATTGTCATCAAGGAAAGCTTATATATCAGAACATATATCAGATGTTTGGCTATATGAAGTCTTGCTATGTTGCTTTTAGTTGGTCAATGATGATTTTTTACCTTACGGTTAACCTTGTAGCAAGGACTTTGTAGTCGATCAAAGGAACAATTGACACTAACTGGATGTTGTTATGTTAACATTTGTTTTGGTGGATTTTGTGCCTTAACATTACTAATTTATGTCTCAAGCTAATTCAGTAGTTCATTTTCTTCTTTAGTAAGTTTAAGATAATGTATGCTTTATAGCCTTTAGTGAAAGTTAGTTGATGGAAATGAATTCCAGCTAGAATTGGTGATTGCTCATTATTTTGATACAAAAAGTAACGAATTTTGTAAGTGTTTGTTTAACAAGAAGGGGCACCCCTATTGACAAGAAATTAGTGATTTTAGTGTCTAAATGTATTTTTAAAGAGAGTTCAAGTGTCTAACCACATGTGTAACTATTTGTTCCTTCTTGTTTAGGTGATATATATTTTTATCTTCAACAGATGTATGATGGTTGGCATCTCTTAGAAGAAGATACAAATTGTTTGATCCAGTTGATGATCCTACGCCATGATCATATCCTATCACTTCAATACGGTAATACATTTGAACCTGAGGCAACCTAAGAAACTATGATTTTAGTCACACTCCATACTTACACATCTATATGTTCGTTTGACCATAGGTGCAAGAATATCTTCAAAGACATGAAGTTTGGCAAACAATGATAGCTTATAAGTTTTGGTTTAGCTTATTAATCATTATTGGATATATGTACAAATGTTGAAATATTATTATATACGTTGTTTTTTAGGCTGATACGTCTTTGTACTAAGTGACTTTTGAATGATAATGATATACATTGTGTTTATTTTTATTGATCATTGTTTAATATATTTGTGTATACAACATTGATTGATGATACATATAATAGATAACTCATGTACCCAGGTGTTATGGCACCATGTATCCCATTTTATGGGACTACAAAGATTAGTTTATATAATCACCTCCTGTAAAGTGTAAGGACCTTATATATTGTCCCATCAAACTTGTTAAGTTTGGTCCTATAAAATAAACTTTTAGGACACCAATTTAAGTTCTTAAATGTAAAATCAAAGCACTTAAACCACACGCTTTTTGTGACACCATAGGGAGTTTTATATTGTAGTTTATTAGGACGCACTTTGCATTTCAAAACAATACGTTATAAAACCATAAAATTGGTTTTATAAGAATAATACTTTTTAGGTCGCTCAAAAGAGTTCCAAACACTTAATACAACCCTCTCCTATGCGACACTTTTATATTGGTCCTATAAAATCAAAAGTCCTATTAAGTATTGTTTTAGGACCTTTATGGGCGTCCTGAGAGGCCTCTTTTCTTGTAGTGAGAGAGGAAAGAAAGCAATGCAATATATAGATCCAGTCTTTTCTTAACATTTGGAAATATACTTTTTTTTTTTCTTTTTAAATTTGCAACTCAGATGAAACAGAACTTATTGGTTTCATTCAGTTCCAATGTAAATCAATGGGGCACCAAGGTTAGAAATACCCAACTTGATAAAATAAATAGGCTACAAAAGCTTCAAATTATCATCCACATCTCTCTAGGATTTTGGGACTAACAGCCATGTTAAAAAGTGAATTCATGTCATTAAACTAAGTAACTAGTAATTACTGATCTGTGTTCAAAGTCACAACACTTTAGCGACTTTGGCGTTCCATGTGCACTGATTCCATTCTGCAGTATGTAACATCCGTTAAGATCCTCAAAACTACATATTCCTGCCACATAAAATTTTGAGTAAATAAGGCGATCATGGGTAAAAGTGTGCTCACTACAAGAAAAGAGGCCTCATCAGGGCCCAGTAAAGGTCCTAAAACAATACTTAAATAGGACTTTTGATTTTATAGGACCAATATAAAGTGTCGCATAGGAACGAGGGTTGTATTAAGTGTCTTGGACTCTTTGAGCGACCTAAAAAGTATTATTCTTATAAAACCAATTTTTTTTTTTAAAAAAAAAATGGGTTTTTTTTTATAACGTTATTGGTTTTTGAAAATGCAAAAGTTGGCGTTCCCCTAAATAAACTACAAATATTTTACATAAACTTATCCCTTATTGGTGGTTCCAAACAAAAAAGCGGTGGGGGTGGGTTTTTTTTTAAAGTGCTTTTTTTTTTTTTGGATTTTTTTTACAATTCAAGAAAAAAACTTTTTTTTAAAATTTGGTGGGGGGGGGGGGGGTTCCCCCCCTTTTTTTAAAAAAAGTTTTTTTTTTAAATTTTTTTTTTTAAAATAGGAAAACAAAAACCCCCTTTTAAAACAAAGTTTTTTTTTTTTTTTTTTTTGAAATTTGGGAAAAAACCCCAAAAATAAAAAATATTTAAAAGGGTTTTTTTCCCCCCTTTTTTTTTTTAAAAACCACTTTTTAAAAAAAAACAGGAAAGGTGGATTTTTTAAATATTTTAAACTAATTTCCTTT
>LBNU01000100.1:35407-49904 GCA_014162995.1 Artemisia annua
GGATCTTGTAGAAGGTATAGTACAAAAGCTTAATCCCCAAAAGTAACAAAGATTTCGATGCTTGGCAATTGGAAGATTTCGATAAACGGTTAAAGTTCAAATAATCCCAAAAGTTCTCGATAAACCAAGAAAGATTTCGATAACTCGCGTTATTCTCGATAAAGGTAAGTTATCGAGAAATGTTGGAGACAATTATCGAGATCTTTGGTGAAAGTGAGACAGAGTTTCTTTTCGATGGCACTTAAGTAAATTTCGATAGAATTATAAGATTTCGAAAACAAGAGATTGATTTCGATAACTTATAAGGTTCTCGATAACCTAAGTTTTCGATAAAAGAAATCCAAAGTTTCGAGATTATACAATAACGAAACTATCCAATATGTCAAAGTGTTTTCTTTCTTATACAAGAGAGAAAAGCACTGAGTAAGCAACCAAAACACTTAAGTAAGAAGAACACAAGTTCTCGATAAAATAGGGTTTTATGTTCTCGATAAAATGGGGTTTTGAAACTTCTCGATAAATGAGGGTTTTATGGTTCTCGATAAATATCCAAAGTACATACGATTCTTGTCTTGTGCAAAAGCAATCCTAAAACGAGTTTTTAACCCAAGATTCTTGTACAACTAGCATTAAAATGATAAAATCTTAATGAAAGTTGTAAACTTGAACTTTTTATACAAAATTTTACAAACAACTTTTTGTTCGAATCAAAATAAACCAAAAAAAGTTGAAACTTTGTTGATTGTTTTGGTTTTTAACACAAGTTTGATGTCAAATATGTGATAAAAGCACAAAAGAAGCAAGAAAGTTTGAAGCTTTTTGAGATTAACGAGCTAAAAAATAATTTTAGGGGGCGTAGTACACAAAACAACGAGTCAATACCTTCTTCTAGCGATTGATACCACTTGTTAGGTCACCATATTAGTAAACACAAGTATTCAAATGATAGAAATGAGATGAGAAATAGACTTGGTTGATTAAGATCAATATGAAAGATGAAAGAACAAGAGTTTCCTTAAGATATGAAATTAACCAACAATATTAAAGAGTTACATAGTGTCCTATTTATAGGAGGAGGATAGGGCAACACTCCCTTCCTTCCCTATCTTCTATGTCGTGGGCTTTCAAGGCCCATTGGACACTTATTGGACTCGTCTTATAACCATACGAGTATTAAGCTAAAACGTAAATAAAATTGATAATACTAGCAACCTATTACATTTATTGGAATGACCGAGACTTGACTGAATAGTTGAAAACTATGATCCTAACAATATATGTATCCTAAATTAAATTTCAAATTAATTTTAGACCTTAATTTTGTATTTATCAATATTAACTAATATATTTAAAATATTCTTATTAACAATTTATAATGCTAATTTCCAACATTATCTGTACATATTTTTTAAAAAGATACATAATTCCTAAATTAAAATACTAATTAATTTTTGACCCTTTTTATTCCAATTTTTTTGGTTAAATACATGTCAAGGTAATTTCATTCCAACTTCCCATACACATTATTACAACTTCTTTTATTCGTTGCATGCATATTTTATTTTTGAGTAACATCTAAATGGAGGATGTACATGACGTCATCAATGTCACATATGCAACCATAACGCCACCTCAACGCCACTGGATGCCACCTAAGCAACATGCCACGTAAGCATGCCACATAGGCAACGTTTTACCATTTGTTTTAATTTTGGAATTTTCCAAATTAAAATTGTTTAAAATTCGAATTAAATTTTTGTAAAAATGAACATAGTGAGAGTCGAACCTGTGTCTTTAGGTTAAGATGCAAGATCTCAACCAATGGATCCAATCCATTGGTTGTTAAACAAGACAGAAAACAAAAAAAAAATTACTTGAAAAAAGAGCATTTTAAATTATCTACATATCTTTTTCTTAAATATAGTTCCACAATATTAATTTGTTAAACATGAATTCGATTTAATTATTTAATTAAACTTTGTATTTTCATAATAGGATAATAGGTTTAAAATATATCTAACAACTTTTTTATTTATTTTTTTTTTAAATTCATAACATCATGATAAGTTTAGAAACGATTTTGTCATAATTTTTTTTGTGATTAATAATAGGATAAGTTTAGAATTGATTTTGTTATTTAGTTTATCACAATTATCAATATTCGTAACCCAATTTTTCCGTATATATACATATCCATCATTCATCCATAAACACTAAAAGAAGCTCAAGATTCATTGAACACCATGCAGGCAAGACGACATTTGATGAGGCTTTCTAATGGTAAAAAACTAAAAAACTCATTGACGATTTATGATACACTTTCTGTTGTATTCATGTAATCATTTGTGCATGTTGATTATGTTGATTAATTTTAGTGGCCAAGCAACGTGATCTTTAGAAGGTATTTTATTTTCAAATAATGTGTTAATGTTATTGTAAATAATCGTTGCTTCATTGATTACAGGTCATGATCGAGAAAATAACACTACGCAGCAGTTGCAAGCGTCTAAAACTCCTTCATTAGGTATCGTGTTGTTTGAAGATGTTTGTATGTATGATTTGCTTAAAATAATTTATACGTTTACATGTATGATTATGTAATAGTTACACATCGCCAAACTAAATCTGCAAATATCAACAAAACCATGTTTGAAAGTGATACACCATGTAGGAGATCTGAGTACAATGTCTCAAACGTTATTACACAGCCAATAGGTAATATCTACATTAATTATTTTTGATATATTATTCATACTGTCTATATTATGTTGTTTAATTTATTAACAAGATCTTTAGAAGGTGTTTTATTTTTTATATAATGTATCCATGTTATTGTAAGTAATCGTTTTGTCTTTGATTGCAATTTATGATCGAGCAAAAAATACTATGCAGCGGTTGAAAACATCAAAGAGGATTTTTGCACAGGTTTCAGAATCTGTTGATTCACAGATAATTAATGATGGTAACCTGTTTGAAATCACATTTATATGATAATTTTGATCACCAATCAAATTAAATAAACAAATCTTCATATTATGTATTATTTTGAATTGTTATCAAAATTATAAGTTTATTATTATTATTATTATTATTATTATTTTAATATTTTGTTACGAGAGAGCGAACAATGTCTCTCATTAAAGATATCAGCCCGATGAATGTAAGCATGGCTATAAGAGGAGGATGTATCTCCATATGGCGTTCACACAAGTTTAATGAAGAACATGACCCTTACAACCTAGATTGTGCTTTTCAAGATGAAGAGGTAGTTTTGATTAAGTAAATAATTATTTGTATTCATACATATTTATAATTATCTTTAATGTTTAAATTGTATTAACAATTGAACCGTATTTAGATTTACGTTGAAAAAGAGCTTATGTTTAAATTTGAACCACTTTTACAAGAGAGACAATGTTACATAATATATAATTTTGGAGTGACGGATAGTGTTGGGAGGCAACCTTTGTTACCAAACCACTCAAAAATTTGTTTTTATAAAGGAAGGAAGGTTACTCGGATAGATTACAGTGATGACAACTTTCTTACCTTTGGTGACGAGCCATTCCCAAATATCTTGGACACAAGCAATGGACACCACAAACATGATTGTGCAGGTATGTATTTTTATAAAAGCTACAAAGAACAGTTGACATTACTTATATTTTGATTTGCAGTCTTTTAAAAATAATTTTTTTGCAGATATTATTGGTAAAATAGTAGCTATAGCTATTGGAAAAATAGTTAATTTAGATAATACTGTCGGTCGCAGGATACGTAGGACGATTGTGCTTGAAGACGCTCAGTAAGTAGATTTTATGCATTTATATTCAATTAATGTATATACGAATACAAACATATATTTATTATACAATGTTCTATGCACATGTTTAAGCCGTGATTGCACGTTTTTGGACGATTTGTCTTTAATTTGGAAGGATTATGGCAACAAGTGTCATGAGATTAGTCATATAGACATCCTTTTCATGTTAGGAAATGTCAAATACTGGGGCAGTAAGTTTATGTATGTATTTACATTTCGTATTAAAAAGTTTGATATACAATATATTTATAAAAAACTTAATTAAACATGTCACAGACATGAAGAGCCAGAGAGACATAAACATGAAGAGCCAGAGAGACATAAACCAAGCGTATTCTTTAAAATATTGAATAAATTATTTTACACCGTTGATTATATCCCTATTATTATTATATACACTAATCGTTGTACATGAATCAAAATAGGTTGACGATGGCAATGTACAGCTTTTGGATTACGATTCTGTTTGCTCTGATATTGAGTTAGAAGAACAATCCGATGATATTAATGGGGTATTGTACATTATACTTTTAAACATCAATAGCCACTGATAAATTTTAGTCAAAAATATATTCGTTATATTTATTTTCTTTGGCAAAATGTTACAGGATTCAACAAATGATCCTTCAACTATTAAGTCAGCGTTCAAAGTCGATGCTACAAGTTCTAAATTGAAACTAAACGATGCCAAAAAAGGATCTATTTCTGGTGTTGAATTGCTGAATGTTAAAGATTTGAAAACAAACGCAAAGAATACAAAATTGGATGTTCACATACTCGAAGTTATGAAAGAAAAAGAGTGGTGGGATAAATGGGAATGGGAACATTGTGTAGCTTTAGAAGATGAATATGAAGATGATCATTGTTACTGCTCAGCATGTCAACGAACCTATGACTATAATCTTGAATAATGTAATTGTTAAATTTTAAAACAAAAAAATGTTTTGTATGCTTTTTTTTTAAATTTTACATTAATATTAATCATAAACGGTATTTATTTATTTTCAATGATGAAACAACTATTTTGTAAATGGATTTAATTGATTAATTAACATAATCATGAATAAAAGCTCAATGGTTATTTTATGTTTTATTTATTCATTTATTTTTTTTTTATTATTATTTTTTTGGTGTGTTGTTTGGCAACTTATGAAGATTACATCCAAAAATAATGTTCACTAAAAAGTTACAAAATTGTAATCCTCATATAATTTAAACATATCCAAAAATAATGTTCACTAAAAAGTTACAAAATCGTAATCCTCATATAATTTAAACATATATTTTAGAAGATTATATATATGTTACTATTTTTTGTAAAGATATATGTATCCTAAATTAAATTTCAAATTAATTTTAGACCTTAATTTTGTATTTATCAATATTAACTGATATATTTAAAATATTCTTATTAACAATTTATAATGCTAATTTCCAACATTATTTGTACATATTTTTTAAAAAGATACATAATTCCTAAATTAAAATACTAATTAATTTTTGACCCTTTGTATTCCAATTTTATTGGTTAAATACATGTCAAGGTGATTTCATTCCAACTTCCCATACACATTATCACAACTTCTTTTATTCGTTGCATGCATATTTTATTTTTCAGTAACATCTAAATGGATGCTAACAATGACAATGCTCAGATCAATCAAAACATAGGTATGGTAATAGCAATAACATTTTGTAATATGTAACCTACATAGATTATTTATGTGTTTAATAAAACGTTTGTTATCATGCATGCAGCTGTTGAAGAAGTTAACCCTAACGAGGCTCCAATTTAAGAAAAGAGTTGAAAGGAAAAAACAAAGAAAACTCTTGAAAGAAGTCATTGCATATAGGAAGTCAAAAGCTAAATATTACTATATAATAGCATATATGTTAACAAAAAATTGTCAAACAATAAATAATTAAGTCAAATATTTTTGAGTATAAGTTTTGCTATGTTCTATTGTGACAAAATCTTTACTATAATTGATATCAAAGTATAAAATGTTAATAATTAATCTTGCACAACATACAATAAAGTTAAAGGTTGGTAGTCATGTAAATCAAAGCTTTTGATATTAATGTATTTATATTTCTTATTCACTCATAATAATCGTTACCATTATATTAAAAATGTATAATTTACTTTCAATAAGATTGCTTTGAACATAGGATTAACTCGAACTTTTAATCATTGTGATCTACAAGTTTGAGCATCCCAATCACCATTATTAGTAACGCATAATATTAGCAAAAAAATATGGAATAAAAATATAATATACCAAGACTTAAATTATCATCTAAAAAATAGTATTGGATAAATTTAAGCTTAAAATAAATACGATAATACGAAATTTTATGTCCTATTTCAAATACACATGCCTATAAATATAACTTTAGATACATTAGCAAAGCTCTATTCCGTTTGGAAATTAACTAGATCACAAAACCACAATGTCGAGTTCTAATCCAAAAACTTATTTGCAAGGTAGACGCAAAAAGCAAAAACACTCATCCTTAACGCCAATGTTCAATTGCGACATCTCTTATTTAGATGAGATCACAGACAATAAACAATGCTCAACTATCAAAGTGAAAATCATACATGTTTGGAAAACAACAACAACTCTTAGGGATGGTTCTTCAAAGGGTCAAAACATTAACATGCTACTAATGGACGAAAAGGTAATGTTTAATTATTTGATATTTAAATTTTGTTTATATGCATTATATAGCTTTGATGTTAAAATATTATCGTTTTTGTTATTTAGATATGTAAGTTAGATTGATCCAAAACTCAAAAGATCGTGTATTGTGTTTTTCAATAACTATTGTAGGGCAATAAAATCCATGCTTGTGCAAATTATTACGTCCTCAATTTGTGTCAACCAATGCTGAAGAAAGATAACTGTATACTTCTATCGAATTTCAATTTGTATACCGGGTTGGAAGGCATGCAGCTAACAAATCACGCTGGCAAGATTTACTTTAAAAATAATACATCCATAAGTGTGGTTCAGGATTTTAATTGTGCACATGATGGATTCAAATTCATTGAATATCATGATATCATCACCAACGAAAAATACAACAAGCTTGTAAGAATTACACACAAAATTATGTTACATTAATTTAAAATAATTTTTATCATGCAATGTTTATTTGATGAACGTGGTGTTTGTAGATATTATTGGTTTGATTTCATCAGACCCAATATTGAAATCAATATATTACAGAAAGAAGACAGCAATAATTTCCGAATTCAAGCTTCAAAATTTAAAGTAATGTTTATTGTTTATAATTATGATAATATTTAGAGCAATTTGTAACGCTTTTATTCGTATTATCTTACTTATGCTAATATTATTTATATATTATATGAAGTTAATTTTACATTATGGGAAGATAATGCTGACAAATTGGACAATTACTTAAGTCAAAAATATATTCGGAATGAGCCAGTTGTGTTGGTTATTCAACTTGCAAAAATCAACACATGGGGAAGTAAGATATAAAATAAATTATTATAATTATTCATGTCTATTATTACACGTTATGTTTCAGGTTGTTTTATATTTTTATTTTGTGTTCTTTATTATTATTTTTTTACACCAGATGAGCACGAGGTTTCAACCATTCCTTTTTGCACCAATATTATTATCAATGAAAATATTCCTGCAATAACATCTTTCAAACCAAGGTATACACCTTTTTAATTTTGCTTCATTGTTTAAAAAAAAAAAAAAACTAAATTGACAACATAAATTTGTGTTTAATCTTTGTAAATAGGTTGCTGGATAAAAAAATATGCAACACAAAAACCAGGATTGTCGATCAAGATGACAGCGTTGCTAATGAAGTATTTTTGAATTTTTAAAATTTTACTTTATGTTTTTTTTTAACTTAAGTGTTTAGTTATAAAATTATGGGTAACCAGCATGCAATTGCAAACCTTTTTTGATTATATAATACTAAAATCATTTCAAGGGACTGTCCTCGGAATCAGCTCCTATAGATGATGGTGATTTGTCAACTGTTAAGCACGGAAACGCATGTAATGTTACAGTCATTAACATATCAGACAATGGGGATGAGGTATTATTATAAATTTAACATGTATAAATTGTACATTTCCTAAAATGTTTTAAACAATTTTTTTGTTAATAGTGATGATGATGAATGTGTTTATTAATATTTATATCTATTTTTATTATACTTACGAAAATAATTATACACGAAACATATGCAGATTTATGCGGCTGGTCTAAATGGTTATCGAAGCACTCCAATTTGGATAAAGGCAAAAGAAAACGAACAATATGTATACAACATATTTGATGATGATGTTGACTTACATGATACTGATAATGAGGTATTATTTAAGTTTATAGTTACGTATCGTATTGTGTTGTAGTGAACATTAAATTTTAAAATGTATTTTAATGATTCAAGATAATATATTAATGTGTTTATGCATAGGTGTGTTGTTTTGCTGGCACCAGTCACCGATTTTTAAAATCAACATTTGAAAGGGGTAAAAATATATGCAAGCTTGATGATTACTTTGAATATGAAATTGACGGTGGATATACTTTCACATCTGAAGAGGTATATACATATTTTTTATGATTATAAAAAATTTCAAAAAAAATCATTTTGTGAAAATTTTCTAACTTACTATATAACTGAGAAATTAAATATTTTGTTGAACCGCAGGCCTCTTTTAAAGATGATGTATCTGAGCAATTGAAGTTGGATATGGATTCTCTAAATGCAAAAAAAACCAATCATACCTATGATGCAGATTACAGAATGCAACACAATTGCACCTGGTGGAATCACAATGCTCATGAAAATGAAGACATGGTTGTTTACGCACCTTTTCATCCCAATATTGGTTATTACTATCAACTGGTAAGAACAAGACAACAATTATTAAAGCAAAAACTTTAAATTCCTAATAATACTTAAAATTATTAACGTATTCTCTCTTACGAAACAGAAAATCGAATCCAACATTTGGAACGACTTGGGGATGCAAAAGTACCGAAAGGGAGAGATCGTGCACAGAAAATGGGTTTACTCAGTCAACTTTCATGTTGTTACACATGAACAAGACCATTCTCAAATTAAAGCGTTAGTATTGGAAGGGAACTGGTATCAATTTGGGCAAGATTGCGGATTTGAAAAAGAAAAAATTCTGCGCATAAAGCTGGTGCGTTATGAAGTTCAAAAACTAGATGATGAAATTCTCAAAATCCCAATATTTCATGTTTGTTAGTAGTAAAGAGAAACCAATGAACAATTATGTTATTTTTTTTCCCATTAGACTAATTATTCTATGAGTTTTGTTTAATGTTACGTGTGTAGCTATGAATTGTTTGTTTTCATACGAGATAATTATATATCTTTATCACTGTGTTTAATTATGAATTTTATTTTTTAAAATTCTTTAATTTTTAAAACTTTATCACACAAACAATTATGATCCATTTTTATGACACATTAACATCACTATTTAAAAATGGCTTAGTAAACACATGTATTGTGAACACAAAAAAAAAAAAATACATATATTTATATATATATTTGATTGGCTCAGAAACAGTCAACAAAAGTCAACCAAAGAATTGGTCAACTAAAGTCAACAATCTAAGAGCTCAATGCACCAAGGAGAGTATAGAAATATTCCCGGGTCGTTTAAATCCCAGTGAGGTATGAATTGTGTCGAAAAACGAATATGAGATCAAGTGCTTATGAAACGGGAATGGGAAAGTGAATTTGATTTGAATTAAACTACGGGATTACAAATGAAATTTAAAAGCAAACACTGCAATTGATTACTGAAATAAAAATACATAGATAATTAAAAACGTAAACGTGTTCATTCATTATATATACGTTTTTATATACTTTTTATATATATTTTTATATACGTTACTACAAAAACGTCCTTATACATACTTTTATATACATTTTTATACACATTATTATATACTTTTTATGTACGTCTTTATAAACATTATAATATATGTTTTTAAATACGTTTTGTATACAAAAATGTATACAAAAAGTATATAATAATGTATTTAAAAACATATATAAAAACGTATACAAGAATGTGTATAATAACATATAAAAAACGTATAAAAAAATTTATATAAAAACGTATAAAAAAGGTATATAATAACGTGTATAAAAACGTTTGATAAGAACGTTTTTGTAATAACGTATATAAAAATGTATATAAAAACGTGTAAATTCTAACGAAATCCACTTAATTCGCTAAATATGTTGTTCAATTTATCAGCTCAAAATCTTCGAAAACATAAACTGCATCAACATTGTTCGCAAAAAAACCAACGCCCAGCCGCAAAGCGGCGGACTGGGCAAGATATTTAACGAAATCCACTTAATTCGCTAAGTATCTTATAAATAAATATATACTACTCATTCGATTACTAAACTACGCAACTTTGTTAATTTAGGCTACACTTATCAGTCAAATAAAAAACACCCTCACTCACCAAACATCTCAACGCCACATCATAAATTAAAAATCACATAGATAATTAAAAATGTAAACGTATTCATTCATTATATATACTTTTTTATATACTTTTTATATATGTTTTTATATACGTTACTACAAAAACGTTTTATACACACTTTTATATACATTTTTATACACATTATTATATACTTTTTATGTACGTCTTTATAAACGTTATTATATATGTTTTTAAAACATTTATACAAAAAGTATATAATAACGTATTTAAAAACATATATAAAAACGTATACAAAAATTTCTATAACAACATATACAAAACGTATAAAAAAACTTATATAAAAACGTATAAAAAAGGTGTATAATAATGTGTATAAAAACGTTTGATAAGAACATTTTTATACCAACGCCTAGCCGAACGCGGCGGACCGGCGCCCAACTCGTTTTGTTAACACAACGCTTGTAGATTTTTCTTGTAAATAAATATATATTAGTAACCCAATTAAAAAAAAAAAAAAAATCCTTCAGTAACTTAGACGAACAAAATCGCAAAGTTGAGTAACTTATTTGAACATAAAGCTGACGTGGACAAAGTAATAACTCCATCTCCCGGTTACCAGTCATCGGGGTAATCTCAAAGAACACATTTATGGTTTTGAGTAACCTAAATGTCAAACCCGTATAGTCCAGTAACCCATTTGAACAAAAAAAAAAGTTGGGTAACTTAGGTGCACAAAAACGCAAAGTTGGGTAACCTATTTGATATAAAACCCNAACTCCATCTCCCGGTTACCAGTCATCGGGGTAATCTCAAAGAACACATTTATGGTTTTGAGTAACCTAAATGTCAAACCCGTATAGTCCAGTAACCCATTTGAACAAAAAAAAAAGTTGGGTAACTTAGGTGCACAAAAACGCAAAGTTGGGTAACCTATTTGATATAAAACCCTTCTCTCTTACGAAACAGAAAATCGAATCTAACATTTGGAACGACTTGGGGATGCAAAAGTACCAAAAGGGAGAGATCGTACACAGAAAATGGGTTTACTCAGTCAACTTGCATGTTGTTACACATGAACAAGACCATTCTCAAATTAAAGCGTTAGTATTGGAAGGGAACTGGTATCAATTTCGGCAAGATTGCGGATTTGCAAAAGAAAAAATTCTGCGCATAAAGCTGGTGCGTTATGAAGTTCAAAAACTAGATGATGAAATTCTCAAAATCCCAATATTTCATGTTTGTTAGTAGTAAAGAGAAACCAATGAACAATTATGTTATTTTTTTTCCCATTAGACTAATTATTCTATGAGTTTTGTTTAATGTTACGTGTGTGGCTATGAATTGTTTGTTTTCATACGAGATAATTATATATCTTTCTCACTGTTTTTAATTATGAATTTTATTTTTTAAAATTCTTTAATTTTTAAAACTTTATCACACAAACAATTATGATCCATTTTTATGACACATTAACATCACTATTTAAAAATGGCTTAGTAAACACATGTATTGTGAACACAAAAAAAAAATACATATATTTATATATATATTCCACATGTATATGGTGTCTAACACATGTAAATGGTGTCTAATAATTTTAATAAATGCAAATAATTTGTTTATTATTTTATCTAAATATATGATTTACACAAATCATTCCCGAGTATAAGTTTATATTTTTAGTCTTTCCAGAATATAAGTTCATATTTATTTATATCAAATAGATATAATTCGTTTCTTACTTATCTTATGCTAATGTTTAGTTAACATATATGCTAATTTATAGCAATAGATAAATATTGTGTTTTAAACGAAATATTAAAGGGAACCCGCATACCGAATTTTTTAGAAGATATGTTTGAATTTAAAAAGATATAATTTAGAATATAAGTTTACAATATAAGATTGCCGAAATTTTTGGTCATCTAATTAAATATAACTCTTTCTTTTGAGATGATCACGACTTTATACATTGTTAACCTAATTTGACACTATATATACACCACAATATAACCATCTTTCTCACATAAAAAAATCGCAAAGCTATATTCACAAAAACAGATTGCATTATGGACGCTCAAAGACACTCTGCAAGGCTTACAACAGCGTCTGAGAAGAAAAACGCGAATTCCCCTTCAAAAGGTATGTTTTTAACAAATAAGATACTCATTGGGTTGTTATATTCATAATTATGTGGTAGTAAAAGTCATATAACGTTTTAATGTATAATGTTTTGTATTTGTTTATAGTTGTTGCATCACAGGCAAATAATTCCACGCAGAAAAAAAAAACTAAAAACCGTTCACAAGGTATTGTGTTCAGACATAGTATCATATGCATTCTCCGTTAATCTTAATATTTTAAACATTTACATTTGTGTGTTTATACTATGTGACTTGATTTATAACTTCTGAATCAGCAGCAGCAACAAATAGAAGTTCATCAAAGATTAAAAAATCCTCATCAAACTCAAAAAGAGCTCAAGTGGATGTGAACTGTTTTCTACCAATACGATATATTGCTCAGCTTAGGCGACTAATAACAAGGATGGAAGTAGAAATCATAAGCGATGAAAAAATGGTATTGGAATGTAAAGAGGCGATTGATAAGCGAAGGGAAAAAATTATTAGAATATCAATAAACGATAAACAATGTTAAAAAACAGTTGGATGATTATAGTTGTTTGTGATCTCTTTAATATCATGCATAATTTTGTTTTAAAAGAGGGTATAGTCCTCGGCCATAAAATCTCAAAAGCCGGGATTGAGGTGGATAGAGCCAAAGTCGATGTTATCGCAAAACTCCCTCATCCCACGACCGTCAAGGGAATTCGAAGTTTCCTCGGTCATGCTGGCTTTTACAGACGTTTCATACAAGACTTTTCAAAAATAGCCCGACCTTTGACCCACCTTTTAGAAAAGGAAGCCCCGTTCATCTTCACCAATGAATGCATCGATGCATTTAATACCCTTAAAAGGAAGTTGACGGAGGCTCCTATTTTAGTTGCCCCCGACTGGGATTTGCCCTTTGAATTAATGTGTGATGCAAGTGACTATGCAATCGGGGCAGTCCTGGGGCAACGAAAGGACAAATATTTTCGGCCTATACACTATGCAAGCAAAACCATGAACAATGCCCAATCTCATTACACCACAACTGAAAAAGAGATGTTGGCAGTTATTTATGCCTTTGAAAAATTTCGACCATATCTGCTTTTAAAGAAATGCATAGTGTATACGGACCATTCAGCCCTTAAATACCTAATGACCAAGCCTGATGCCAAACCAAGACTTATGCGCTGGGTTCTCCTTCTTCAAGAATTTAAAGTTGAAATTAGAGATAAAAAAGGATCGGAGAACCTAGCTGCTGACCATTTGTCCAGTCTTGAAAATCCTCACCAAGGTGTGCTCGAGAAAAAGGATATCAATGACTCATTTCCTCTCGAGGCCCTTGGGAGCGTGTCACTTGGTGATTCTAGTACCCCATGGTTTGCCGATTTTGCAAACTACCATGCGGGGAATTTTATAAGAAAAGGAATGTCGACCCAGGCCAAAAAGAAATTTTTCAAAGATGTGAAACATTATTTTTGGGAAGACCCTTATTTGTTCATAATTTGTGCGGACCAAATCATTCGGAGATGTGTCCATGGGAAAGAGGCCGAAGCTATTTTGATGGCATGCCACAATGGCCCCACAGGGGGACATCATGGTGCCAATCTTACTGCTAAAAAAGTTTTTGACTCTGGTTTCTTCTGGCCTTCGATCTACCGCGATGCACATGACCTGGTGAAGTCTTGTGACGCGTGCCAACGACAAGGAAAAATTTCACAGCGGGATGAGATGCCTCAAAACTCCATCCAAGTTTGTGAAATCTTTGACGTTTGGGGAATCGATTTCATGGGACCATTTCCATCTTCAAAAGGAAACAAGTGCATCCTCGTGGCGGTCGATTATCTTTCTAAATGGGTCGAAGCAAAAGCTCTTCCAACTAACGACGCCCGAGTGGTTGTAAGATTTTTGAAAAGTTTGTTTGCCAGATTCGGTACACCTCGAGCTATTATCAGTGACCGTAGAACTCATTTTTGTAATGACCAATTTTCAAAAGTTATGTCAAAATATGGTGTTACCCATCGACTTAGTACCGCTTACCATCCTCAAACTAG
>LBNU01000100.1:54275-68833 GCA_014162995.1 Artemisia annua
TCCTGTTGATTTTCACCAAGTTCACCTATAAATTGGTAAAAAAACCAACACCTATTCGAGTTCAAAATTCTATATAAATCCACTAATTTTTGTATCTGCAATTTTGTATCCTTAATCTATCACTAAATGATATTGATTTTGGACAGATTTGGGAAACTCATTCAGGAAAGTTGAAGTTGACTCTGACAGGGCATATTGAGCAAGTTAGAGGTTTAATTTTATACTAACCAGTTATTACCAATGATCTCATCTTGGTATATTTTGTGGTCTTTGCTTATGAACAAATATTTAATTATGTGTATTGCAGGTCTTGCGGTAAGCACCAGGCATACCTACATGTTCACACTTCTAAAAAGAGAAGTAAACATGCTTTGGCTGATTGCACTCTGCATCTTTCCAATAGAGAGAGAGAGATCTCGCAAAATTAAGTGATCCATCTTTCGCAAATTTTGGATGAATAAAGTTTTTATATAATATTGACTTACAATGTTTCCTTTTTCTCCTGTGCTAGGCTGGCAATAACGTGGTTATCCTTTTAGAGGGCTGAATATCACTTCCAGAAAATGTGGTCAGTCCTCTTTCTCATTGTATTAATATTCAACTATGCTTCTTTAGTAATTGGATTATCTTGCAAATCGTTACCTTGACTATATCTTTCAAAAGAAAGAAAAGAAAAAAAGGATGCTCAGTAGTTTTTCTAAAGTTCAGAAATTTTATAAAACTTATGTATCGTGAAAGTTAGAAAGTAGTATTNTTTTAGTGTAAAATTTGTGTATTATTACTCAAATAATAGTATCTGTAGCCTTGCTCTTGGATTTACATATTTTGCGTGATAGAGATGTGCATATTTGATTCTAGACCTTATTCCTGTTTGTTACCTTTTTTAGTTTTGCTTGTGCCTATCATACTGAGCTAATACATATATGTAGGTCATTAGTGGCCACTTGGGATGGGTGCGATCTATTGCATTTAGCCATGACAATGAGTGGTTCTGTACCGGTTCTGCAGATTGAACAATCAAGGTAATCATTTTTTTTATTGTCACATAGGCTTTGCCCCCACATATGTATGGTTCAAAATCATTGTTGCTTAAAAGTGTACGAGTTCTTTTAGAAGGAATACAGCCTTATGTGGCAAAAGCTTTTAAGTTATGATGTGTTCCTGGGTGGAAGTACTTCAAAAAATACATAATAGAAACGTAAGAATTAGTTAACAGGTTACTAGCTAAGTATATATTCTCTAATGTGATTTGGTTAATTTACTTATTATTTGTAAGAAATTATAGACACACAAGCTTATTTATTGTTCAGACTTTTTGAATTACTAAGAAATAGTCTTTTTTCGGACGCATATAATGGATATTAGAACCAGGCATAAATGGATTAAATGTACCACGTATGCAAATAATTATGGGATTTGTGAATATCATTGACATGCCAAATCACACCATTTCTATTTAAACCGGTATGGTCCTGTTGATTTTCACCCAGTTCACCTATAAATTGGTAAAAAAACCAACACCTATTCGAGTTCAAAATTCTATATAAATCCACTAATTTTTGTATCTGCAATTTTGTATCCTTAATCTATCACTAAATGATATTGATTTTGGACAGATTTGGGAAACTCATTCAGGAAAGTTGAAGTTGACTCTGACAGGGCATATTGAGCAAGTTAGAGGTTTAATTTTATACTAACCAGTTATTACCAATGATCTCATCTTGGTATATTTTGTGGTCTTTGCTTATGAACA
Organism: Artemisia annua; assembly: GCA_014162995.1. Classification (NCBI taxonomy): domain Eukaryota; kingdom Viridiplantae; phylum Streptophyta; class Magnoliopsida; order Asterales; family Asteraceae; genus Artemisia; species Artemisia annua. Next base: position 56,029 of record LBNU01000100.1, read on the forward strand.
AATATTTAATTATGTGTATTGCAGGTCTTGCGGTAAGCACCAGGCATACCTACATGTTCACACTTCTAAAAAGAGAAGTAAACATGCTTTGGCTGATTGCACTCTGCATCTTTCCAATAGAGAGAGAGAGATCTCGCAGAATTAAGTGATCCATCTTTCGCAAATTTTGGATGAATAAAGTTTTTATATAATATTGACTTACAATGTTTCCTTTTTCTCCTGTGCTAGGCTGGCAATAACGTGGTTATCCTTTTAGAGGGCTGAATATCACTTCCAGAAAATGTGGTCAGTCCTCTTTCTCATTGTATTAATATTCAACTATGCTTCTTTAGTAATTGGATTATCTTGCAAATCGTTACCTTGACTATATCTTTCAAAAGAAAGAAAAGAAAAAAAAGGATGCTCAGTAGTTTTTCTAAAGTTCAGAAATTTTATAAAACTTATGTATCGTGAAAGTTAGAAAGTAGTATTATCGACTCTTCCATGTTGTTTGGGGTTGCCATTTAGCCAACTAAACACCAACATCAACTGTTTGTGACGAATCCCAAACACCCCTACTCATAACGCGAGCTAAGACCGAATATGCCAATAAAGACTAATTTATATCACAATAGCGAATGGAGACCTATGGCAATATTATAGTACTAAGTTCTTTTGATCAAGTAAAGCCCCTAAACACAAAGGTTCAAGATATACTAAGGCTGGATGATATCATATCTTTATAGCATTTACATTATATCACATTACTTGACTTCAAAAAGGGTGGTCTAAAAGCTGCAACATTGTTGCCGAAATGGTAAAAATGAAATAAAAAACACTATGCTAGAGTTTCTAATTCAAACCTTGGACATGAAAAGTCATCATGTATAACAAGGAAGGGAGAAATGGTAAAAGAAGAATGACTGGATATTGTTTTAGGGATGGGATGATGTGATTATATGACAGACACCATCATCATAATCAGTTTAATCATGAAATGTATATAAAGGAAGAGTGCCTTGCTTTCATGATATATTTGCCTATTGCCACCCTTACTTATGTAGCGATTTTCTATTTGTTTGTATCTTGATTTAACTTTGTGATACCAAACCAGATAATTAAACTTATATATTATAGATATGCATATAGTTTCATGACCTGTGTCTAAGCATAATTCTTTTGTAAATTTTGTAGGACCTGCTCGAACCACTTCGGCCTCACCAAATTTGGATGAGCAGAAACGGCCTCAGGTATATATCCGTTCTTTGATTCAAACATGTTTGATAATGTGGTACTATTCTCACCATAACTTTGTATGTACACTTTCCTCGATTTAAACTTTTCTAACAATAAAAAAGCAACCGAACTGAATAAACCACCTGCATAGATTTTTTCGTTTGATGAAAACCATTGAGTCAAATTAATTAATTTTTTAATGTAATCAGAATCCCGGAGAGCTTGAAGACTTATTAAATGATTTAAACCTAAAGTCCAAAGTGGTTATACCGTGTGCATATGTTGTACCGTCCGTCAAATATGTTGAGGTTGATAAACAAAATTCAGTTTGAAAGGCTCAGTAAGCTCTAGAATTTATCATTTTTGCATATTTACTATTTAATGGCTGTTTTATAAATTGTTGATTTTTATTTCATTTTATGGCAGGGTATTTTGTGGCTGATAAGCAATCAACACCTAGAAAACTCATATTCAACCTGAGAGTCACATTACGGGACAGTTGAACACATGGTTCTTCGAGTACATACAAGGTTTGATTTTTGTCATCAATTTGAGTAAAGATACAGATAGAACAGTACATGTACTAAAGACATAGCCTGGATAGCAGCCATTGCTATCAAGTTTTTGCATGTTAAAAATCAAAAAAACTTTAATCGTTAGGAGCAGAATATATCAGCATCTGAAATGAGCTAAAACCTTGATTGAATTTGTCAAGTAGTAATTTTGTAAGCTAATATTGATCGATAATATTCAGCTCCATAGACTAATATAATTACCGGGTTTTTATATGTAATTAATTGATGTTTATTGTTAGGAGGCTTTGATAGAGGGAGGGTCATTAGCCAAAACCCTTTTTGCAAATGAACCGTAAGACTCATTGTTTCCTTCCTGTTTTTCTGTAGTGCTATTCCGTTTGTAGGTTTATCCTAACCACCAATCGGGCAAGTTGGTCTTAGTGAGAAACAGGTGACAGTCATGCCTGCAATTATTATAATATTTTTGTAGAGATAGCAGCAAGATAAGTGGGTGGGTGGGTTGGTCAAAATGTGTCTCGGCTGAAACCAATCCTCTGTTGGTCTAGGTTAAAGAGGCGGGTCTAATTGGGTTGACCGACCAACACATTTTCGTCCATTATAATTTTTTGTTTTTTACGAAGTAATAGTTAACGAGCAGTCATGAGTACAAAAACAATGTTATTTTAATAATACTTTTAATCTATAAATGAAAATTTTACAGGTTTAATGCGTAAACAATATATTCTGCACATTTCTGAGCCGGTTCGACTCATTTGATTATTTATTTGACCCGTAAGCTATTAAACCCAATCCGTTCATAAGTAATGGATCGAAATTGCCACCCTCGTATATTTTGTTAGCACATACGTCTATTAATTCAAGACAAAATTACAGGCAATAGAAGCATATGGTGACATGGACGTCTATACAACAAATTTTAGGGCCTTAATGGCTGCTCTATCTGGCCTTTCCGATAGAGTTCTTAAGGGCTTATTTGAATTTGGAAACAATCATAAGCACAATTTTCATACTTACGAGCTTATCAAGTTGGTATTTAAAACGTGTATGATTTAAGCTAGCTTTGTTTCACCCGATTTGCTTAATAAAATTATCACCTAAGACCCACTGATAAATTTGTTTATTTTCAGGTTATTGCAGAAAGGCTTTCAGAGGAGGAGATTGGTGGCTTGAAACAGATGTTTAAGATGATCGACGCCGACAACATTGGCACAATAACATTTGAAGAACTCAAACAAGGGCTATAAAGAGATGGTTCCAGTCTTATGAAATTGGAGATTAAGGAACTGATGGATGTTGTATGTTATTTTGTAGCGAAAATAAGTAGGTCTGCATTGACTCTCGGTTAGTAAGCTTTTTCTTTTGGATTAATAAAGGTGCCATAATGTGCATGTTAGGGGGTTGAGTGAATATTTGTCCTTCATTGACGAGTTGGTCAATTTTAACAAGTTTTAGCTCAAGTTCTAAAATCTTAATATAGGATGTCAAAACATTAGCGGATCCAACAGTGACTATGTTTTCATCAACTATCTTAACCTTGCTAAGCACATACACTTGTGGTATAGATATGTAGATTGAGCAAGCAGGTTAGCATTTGGTGACATTTAATTATATTTTTTGATTTTCTATGGGTGATTGGTTGACGTTCTACACTGATTATATGTGTACGTATGGGCTCAGTGCAGCTGCAAGGTTAGATCTGATCATCTGAATAAAAAACAACATTTTGTCTTTAAACTTGACCCTATTTAACAATGTTATTAACTTGTCACCACACACGTTTCAAATGAGCTGGGAGCTAAGAATATCAGTAAAGCTAAGCATGCAATGGGTGTTACTCTAAAGCTATCTGTCATTTTTGCGCTTGCTATCATTTTAGCTCTGGGATTCGGTCACAATATTTGGCCTGGCTTTTTTAATCACAATCCCGTGATCAAAAGCAGCTATGCTTGACCTCAAAAGGATTCAAGATTGATCTTGAAGTGTCGCGAAACGATCCGTGTAGAACGAGGGGTACAATGTTTATTCAAGCATCTTCTTTTTAGACTACAACTATTCCATGAGCTGAAGTTTTGAAGACCATTCTTGGTTCAGGTTAGATTTTGTACTTATTATATGCATATTCTTAACATCCTTAACTCCTTTAGATTTATGAGCAAGAATGTTTAGGTGGCAAAATGGGCAGGTTTTGGTGAAAAAGCTATTGATTGGGCTGAACATTTTAGTCCATTTTATTAGTAAATAGTTAGTGTCTTTAATATATTTTAAACAATATAATATATTATCATCTTCTGTGACTTAGGAAATTTTATGCATTAAAGGTTTAGAGTTGTTGCTTTTGTCATGAATTGTAGGGGGCTAGGCATTTGGAAAAGGCCAGAAAGCTTGGAACTTTACTCAAATACAATTGAGTATGTACATGTTCTGTCGGTTAAAGAATGTTTTCTAGAATTGGAATTGAAAGGGTTCACTTCAAAAGAAAACTACAACATGTCGAGTTGTTCATGGGGATTGCAAGTCAACCTAGAAAACTAAAACCTGCAAGAGATGGTTTACTCATGAAGCTTTGCAGGTGATTTGATTGCAGACTGCATGCAACAACATTTGCTTTTAACTCTGATTGATTGTCGCCATAAAAAGGTATGCACACATCTTTTTACATTTGTCCCGTTTTAGTATTTTATCCAATTAGCCTTTTTATTTTTTATTTTTTTTCACTTTTCCCGTTTTTATGTTTTAACCCGTTTGTAGGTGCCTATTATTGCATAACTAAAGGGAACAAGCTTAATCATGGAGTCAATCTTTTTTGTCAAGACACTGAAAAGCAATGTATCCCAGTAGTTACAGCTTGGCAACATGGATCATTAGCTCATCTAGATTAGTTTTTGTATGATTATGTTGTTTAAAATTTTTTTTTGAATATTTTAACTGTTATATAAATCTTGATGTTAATTTATTTCTATTGTTAATGCATTCAATATAAAAATTGATATGTTTATATTTTATTATTCATTAAGTTATTTTTTTTCAACAATATTCATATGTTTAGCCCGCCAATCGGGTGGGCCAATTTTCCACATGTCCACTTTTTCAGCCATTTTTTACCACCCTTCTTACGCTATACAATAATATGTCAACGATATTTATAAATCATGCCCGCCTGATAAACAACATTAAAAAATATAACTAGACATAAATTAAAATTAATACATTTTAAACAATAATAATAAAAAAAAAACAATTTGTAACTACATATAATGCATAATTTGATATAAGTTTCAATTATAATACTGACACAAATATATGAAGTACAAAATTCTTAATACATAAACTATATAACTAATACACTCACATGATTTAAAAAAAGAATGAAAAAAAACTTGATCGTAAAAGCATAAATCACCGGGACAATAAAAAAGATAATGTGTTATGTGGTTGTCTATTGATCCAAAATACAAAAATAAGTAGTCATTTAAGTGTTGAAAATAAACTCTATAAATGTACATATGATATATAAAACGCCTATTTTTTAAATCTGTGTTATTCAGTTATTCAAAGAGGCGTTTGAGTTTTAAAACTGATATGTGATTATAATGTTTTAGGTAACATATACTACATAAGATTTTAGTATTTGGAGTTGGTGTCCCCAAAGTGTCATAAGAGACATTATACGTACCAAAAAAGGCTCGATTTCTCCCGGTAACAAGAACATAGATCCTTCTCCATTTCGTTTATACAACAAGTTAGACTAAATATTGCAACAACAAATATAGTTATCTTTTGAATGCAACGCATGCATTTGGCACCGCAATGTACGAAAACATACCTACAATTTTGAAAATATTTAACGTAAACTAATATCATCAAAAAATTAATTAACCCCCACGTCCTTAAATATGAATTAAAATTGGGTAATACAATAAAAAAAAAAGTCATAAATGTCTCCTTATTAATAAATAACTTATAATTCTAATATCCATACATAACTAAATTAAAATGTAAATTACAAAGCATGCCCGCCCATCGAGCGGGCTTTGAAAACTAGTATGTATATATATATATATATATATATATATATATATATATATATATATATATATATATATATATATATATATATATATATAGTTACTTGACGAAAAGTGCTTGATCGAAACGATTTATTAAAGTACAAAGTATATATAAAATATTAATATACATTTATAAAATTTATATTTTCTGAAAATCCTTTTAGTTTTATAAATTTACGCTTTTAACCCTCTAACGGTATAACTTTACACCATTAGTCCAAAATATATATTTATATTTATTTTAGTCCAAAAGTATTTATATTTACATTTTATACCCAAAAGTTTCTAGATTTACAGTTTTCATCACAAAATACCAAAATAACAGTTTTTACCATAAGTTTCTATTTTTGACAGTTTTAGTCCCTCGGTTAGAAATATTTGCAAAACAAGTCCAATTTTCACCAAGTCGAAAACTTAACCTTTTTATTTTATAAATAAGTTGAAAATAATTTATGGAGCTTATAAAACAGCTTATTTATCGAAAAGAGCTTATTTTAGAGCTTATGGGCCTTAACAAGCCAAAACATAAGGCCCATTAGTGTTTTTAGGTCCTTTGGGTTTAGGAAAGTATTGGGCCCTGGGTTAGGCCCATTTTAGTGTTCTAAAAACATAGAAGTTGAGCTTATATATCCAGCTTATATGATAAGCTTATAATTAGCTTAACGGGCTTATAGGCCCACGTTAATATATATAAGTTTTTAGAAAAACTGGTTAAACTCGATATACTTTGGGGTTATAAAAGTGGCTTAACGTGACAATTAGGTTGAGTGATTCACATGTCTCGTTAGTTTGTCATGTGGACAAATAGGTCGAGTGTTAAAAAGAGGGTGTCGTGTGTTTCTTTTTGAAATGACGAGGTCATTTTGGGGCGACATGAGAGTTTTCTGAAAACAGTTTTTGGACTCAAAATATTCTAAGTGTTGGAAGATTTTTGAAAATGTCGAGGGGACTTCTAAACGTGTCTAAATATATGTTTATACGTTTATATATATTACGAATACTTAGTAAACCTTGTTAACTATATAGTAAGCATATAGTATAGTGTATAAAATATATATGTTATTAATGTATATAACGAAATAATGTAGCAAAGTAAGGAGGTGATACGTAATTTAAATATAAAATAAAGCATAATGAAAAGGGAGAAAACGTCTCACCTCACCTCAAAACGGTGGGTAGAACTCGTTATAGGAGCTGAGTTAGGTTCGAATGAGGTCGTGGTTTGCTTCGTGGTATACCAAGGACCTAGCAGTGAGTGTTGACTGAATCTTTGCTTGAGTCGAATGCCACTAAACTTGGCCAATGTTACTCGACTTCACAAGATTTTCAAGGACTTAGAAACTTTGGAATGTGATTGTGTTTGATAAAGTGCATGGCTCGTATACATGCATGGCTTTTTATAGGAGTAAGAAAACGTGTTTAATGAGGTGTGATGATGATCAAGGTACGAGGTATAGTAGTGAATAGTGAAGTGATGATTGTTTTTGGTTGCATGAATCGTCCTTGTGGTATACAAACAAAAGAAAGGAAACTAAAATATCCATGGTTTGCGTTTGGTCTTGGAAGGTCAATACCCTTTTAAAAACGTGTTCAAAGGTTGTTTCATGATTACTTATGGAGTCAAAGAGTATGAATAGGGAAGTAAGTAATGGTATCGTCCTTGTTTATGTGTTAACGAGAAGAAGAAACAAAAGAAAATCATGTAGGTTTGTTGTGATCTCGTTGGGGGTTTTAGGAAGGTCAAAGACATATTTAAAACATGTTATATATGTTATGCAACTCATTTGGTGTGGTTTAGAAGTGAATCGAGTGAGTTTAAACATCAAGGTATAAGATTTTTGAGTTTAGTCAAAAGTGAGTTGTGAGCCACGCTTTGCTCGATTTTGAGGGACTAAACGTACAAAATTTTAGATATGGTTTGTCACTCATGATTCTCAGCTGTGAGGTGAAAGAGGATACGTAAAAATATTTGTAGGTTGTTAAACGATTTTGTGAGAAAACGAGCCAAAGCAAACGGGGTTTGGGGAGGTTATATGAAAAATATATAAGAGGTTTTGGGCTTGGTTGTGAGTTGGGCTTCGCTGGTGGACTAGGCCAACGAAAGAAAGAAAAGAAAAAGAGATAAAGGGTCCGTTTGGTGTGTTGTGTGAATAAGGGAGTTGGGCCGAGGCACAATGGGTCACGTAGGCCCATTTACCAAGGTTTGAGTATTGGGTCGAGGCCCAATAGAGTTATCGAGTAATTGTGGAAATTCTCGGGAGCTCGGGAATTCGTCTGAACGTGTGGGGTTAAATGACAAATATATATATACGTTAAACGTTATATATATTAAACGTTAAAAGTTTTTTTTTTTTTAAAAATGAGTTCGCGATTCTTAGACTATCAAGGGTTGTGTGTGAGCGTTCCTAGGTAAACGGAAATCACAAAACTCGTAGTGATTAAAAATAGCATAGCATAAAAAAAAATTGTTACCGGTTAAAATGGTTATTAATTTACGTGATGATTTCTGAAATCATAGGTTTTAGCATATTATTACTCGGGAAAAGTGCGAGAGGCTACAGTACCTACCCCTTACAGTGAATTTCGTCCCGGAATTCAAGTCTGAAAGGGTCGTCAGGGGTATCTAAGGGAAAAGGTGTGGGTATTTGGCACGAAGTTGATCTTCGTGTTCCCAAGTATACTCTGGTCCTCGCTTAGAGTCCCAGCGAACCTTGACAATGGGAATGAGGTGATGTTTCAATTGTTTGATCACTCTGTCCATGATTTCCACGGGTTTTTCCGTGAAGACAAGTTTATCGTCGAGTCGGATCTCTTTCAGAGGGATGACGAGGGATTCGTCGGATAGGCATTTCTTAAGGTTCGAATCGTGAAAGGTGTCGTGAACTCGGCTAAGCTCCTCGGGTAGTTCGAGCTTGTATGCCACTGGTCCTATCCTCTCTAGGATTTTGAATGGACCAATGTACCTAGGGTTCAGTTTTCCACGTTTACCAAAACGTACCATTCCTTTCCAAGGAGATGCTTTCAGCATGACTCTATCTCCAACGTGGAATTCCATAGGTTTTCGCCTTACGTCAGCGTAGCTTTTCTGACGGTCTCTGGCTGCTTGCAGACGTTGTTTGATCTAAACGATCTTTTCTGTTGTCTCGTGAACGAGATCGGGTCCAGTAAGTTGTACATCTCCAACTTCGGCCCAACAAACATGTGATCGACACTTTCGACCATAAAGTGCTTCGAAGGGTGCTGCCTCAATGCTAGCATGATAACTGTTGCTGTAGGAAAATTCCGCTAAAGGTAAGTGTCTATCCCAACCTTTACCGAAATCGATGACACACACTCGGAGCATGTCCTCTAGAGTTTGGATGGTTCTCTCACTCTGACCATCGGTTTGTGGGTGATAAGCTGTACTCATTTGGTTCCCAAGGCTATTTGCAAAGACTTCCAAAAATTAGATGTGAAACGACTATCACGATCGGAGATGATTGAAATCGGCACTCCATGCCGGGAAACTATTTCCTTGAGATATAGTTGAGCGAGGGTATTCATGTCATCGGTTTCTCTGATCGGTAGGAAGTGAGCGGATTTGGTAAGTCGGTCGACGATGACCCAGATTGTGTCCAATCCGGCGGAGGTTTTGGGTAGCTTGGTAATGAATTCCATAGTGATGCGTTCCCATTTCCATACGGGAAGCTCGGGTTGGATGAGTAATCCTGACGGTTTCTGATATTTCGCTTTTACTCTCGAGCAGGTCAAACATTTCCCGACATACTCAGCAATGTCGGCCTTCATGTTTGGCCACCAGTACAGTTTCTTGATGTCCTGGTACATTTTGTCGGAGCCTGGGTGGATGAAGTACTTGGACTTGTGAGATTCGTGCATAATGAGATCACGAATGCCTCCGAAGAGAGGGACCCAACTTCTGTCCTTGAAACAGAGCGTTCCATCTTCTCTCTTAACAAAACCATTCTTGTTCTCAGGCATGCCGTAAATCTTTTCGTTAGGTCGATTCTCTTCCTTAAGAGCTTCGGATTGAGCGGAGAGGATTTGGGAGGGAAGGGGTGAATGAATGGTCATTCCCAATGACCTGACCCTGAGAGGCTTAAGTCGTTCCTTCCGACTTAAAGCTTCTGCCACGCCGTTGGCTTTTCCTGGGTGATAACGGATTTCACAATCGTAGTCACTCAGTAATTCTAACCAGCGACGTTGCCTCATGTTCAGTTCCTTCTGATCTAGGATGTGCTGGAGGCTCTTATGGTCGATGAATACGGTACACTTAGTGCCGTAGAGGTAATGTCTCCATAACTTAAGGGCGAATACTACTGCTCCTAATTCTAAGTCGTGAGTCGTGTAATTTTCCTCATGTTTCTTCAGTTGTCGGGAGGCGTAAGCTATTATCTTGCTTCTTTGCATCAACACAGCACCTAAACTGTGATATGAAGCATCGCAGTACACTACGAAATCTTCGCTTCCTTTCGGTAGGGCTAGTATAGGTGCTTCACAAAGCTTTTGCTTTAACAGCTGGAAAGCTGACTCCTCTGCTTCTCCCCAGACATACTTCTTGTTCTTTTGGGTTAGTTCGGTCAAAGGCTTTGAGACTTTTGAGAAACCTTCTATAAATCTCCTGTAGTATCCGTCAAGACCTAAGAATTGACATATCTCCGTGGCGCTCGTGGGAGATGCACAACCTTTTACGGCCTCTATCTTCGCGAGATCTACGTGAATACCTTGACTGTTGATGACGTGCCCAAGAAATTGTACAGTTCGAATCCAAAAGTCACATTTGGAGAACTTAGCATACAATTTCTCCTCTTTGAGCAAACCCAAGATAATCCTCAGATGATCGGCGTGTTCTTTCTCGTTGCGAGAGTAGATTAGAATATCGTCTATGAACACTATTATGAATTTATCCAAATAGGGTTTGCACACTCGGTTCATTAAGTCCATGAACACCGCGGGTGCATTTGTTAAACCGAATGGCATTACTTGAAATTCATAATGTCCTGATGTCGAGTTCTAGCAAGGGTGAAAGCTTGAACACTCGAATCGTAGTCCCAACGAGGGTTGAACTGATCTCGTCACTCAAGATCGTGAGTTATGTGAAGTGAATAGGTTTAAAAAGATGATTAGGATTTGATTATACTACAACGACAATTAAAAAGCGGTTAAAGTAAAGGAAAGCAATAAAGTGACGCAAAGAAAATAAACAAGTAAAGTTGCATATAATAAAGTGACTTAAAGAAAGCGATAATTAAAGTGCGATAAGTAATTAAAACGGTAAATGAATTTAAAGACAATATGTTCGCAAAGCGACTTGAATAAGTTCACTAAATGTGAGCTAATTGTTTGTGACGAATTATTTTTCTTTCTCGAGATTAGTTGTCAATTAATCTTTTGAAGAGATAATAACTCTAGACAAGTGATTTAATCGTTCTCCGCTTTTGTTCTTCGAATAATAAAATCACAAGTCTAAATAATCTTAACGATTATTAATCACAAACATTTAATACTCGCACTTAGCTCGCAAACCCGAGCCACTAAGCAAACACGATTAAAGCTACTCACGACTCATTTTAAATAAAGTAAAGCGATAAAGAAATAAACTTGAATTAAGAAAATAAATTGCATTTGGCTTTTAAAGATTTAATAAACGAAAATAAAAGTTTACAAAGCTAAGAAAGAAATATAAAAGACTTGAAAACATTAAACGTAAATAGAGTTTTAATCTAGAAATGAAAAAAAAAAGAACTTAAGTAAGAAAACATTACTAGAAAGATTTAAGAAAATTCGACAGAGTTTCGTTTAGATTTAATAAAAATAAAACCTCACTCGATAAAACGATGAGGAAAAGAAAAGCCTAAATCGGCAAAACAAAAATGGAACTCGAAAGAAATGAACTAAACCATACTCGCTATTAATCTTCTCACCATACTCGCAATGAAAAGTTGATACTCGCAAGAACAAGTTGAAAATGACCATACTCGCAACTTTCATAAAACTCATACTCGCTAAAAGTGAAAACAGTCATACTCGCAGAAACCTAATAGTCATACTCGCAGAAACCTATTTGATACTCGCTAAACAAAAAGCATACTCGCTAAAAAAAACTTATGATACTCGCTAGACCTATATCCCATACTCGCAAATTTTATGTCATACTCGCTAGAATAACACATAACCCCATACTCGCAAATACCTAAAATCCATACTCGCAAGAAATAAAAAAAATGTACTGGACGAATTTTTTATGTAAAACAACGAACCTAAATCACTAAAAACTTATAAAAACTTTGTAGAAAACAAATTTTAAAACAACAAATAAGCTTGTCAATAAGCCAACGACTCACAAATAAGCTCTAACCCATATTTTCATTCGAATAAGAACATGCAAAGTTGACAAGAAATATATATAAAAGCTTTTATGAAAGATTAAAGATTATGTAAACAAAGATTAACAATAACGAAAATAAACTCAAAACATGTAAAGATTGAAAAGAAAGATGGTGCGTGTAAATAAGCTAGAGATAAAAATTAAGACATAGAAAATTAATAATGCATTAGAAATAAAACTTACACTAAAACTAAAAACTAACACCTACTCCTATGAGGTCCAACCCTCTAAATCTAGCCAACCTTCTAAATGAGGTGGTGATATCTATTTATAGGCCAAGGCTTTCACATGTTTGACATTGTTGCACGTTTAGCCCTTGAACCTTTACAATTCATGATATTGCACTAAAACTATGTTACAAACTACTAAACGTTCTAAACATTAAACGTAACATTAATGTAACTTGAGGACTCGTGTTGACGCGTATTTCAAAGGTCCTCAAAGATGTAAATACGATCACTTGCTCGAATTTGGGAAGCTTTTCCTTATGAATCTCTTTCAACTTCGATTAAGTGTTTCTAACATCTTCTTGAGCTTTTAAGAAATAACTTTGTCGTCTTGGGCTTTTCTTAAGTAGATATCATCGTTGACTCGGCTTTTTG
>LBNU01000102.1:40695-59417 GCA_014162995.1 Artemisia annua
TAAACGTTATGCTGTCGAATTTTCTTTAAAATCTTTTTGGTGTCTTTTACTTATTAAAGTCTTTCGTCTTTTCATTTTTAGTTTCAAACTTTAATTACTTTTAACGTTTTACAAGTCTTTTCATTTATTTATCGCTTTATGCTTTTAATATGAGTCTCGAGTAGTTTTAAAACGTGTTTGCTTTGGGATTCGAGTTTGTGAGTTTAGTGAGAGTGTTAAACGTTTGTGGTAAGTAATCGAAAGATTACTTAGACGTGTGAGCTAATTATTTGAAGACGAAATCTTTGAACGATTAATTCACTCGTCTTGAGTTAATATCTTTTCAAAAGATTAATTAACAACTAATCTCGAGAAAGGAAATAACTCGTTGCAAACTTTTACCTCAAGCTTAACGAACTTATTCGCGTCGCTTTGCAAACACATTGTCTTTTAAATTCATTTACCGCTTTATTTACTTATCGCTTTCATTTACCGCTTTCTTTAGTCGATTTTATTCATGCAACTTTACTTGCTTTCTTATTTCATGTCGTTTTACCGCTTTCCTCTACTTTAATTTGTCGTTGTAGTATAGATAAAACCAAAACCTTCTTTTAAACCTTATTCATCACACATAACTCACGGTCTTGAGTGACGAGATCCATATTCAACCCTCGTTGGGACAACGATACCCGTGGTTCGAGCTTGTACTTTGCTCCCGCGAACTTATCAGAGGGCAATACTGACTTGCAACCAAGATGGAGGTAAAGATCGAAGAAACTTGGCATTGCAGTCCTCATTGTCTGGCTTTGCCTTCATCTGGTTTAACTGATTTAGAATCCTTTGAAATCTATCATACCCCTTGTGCACTCCTTCTTCCTCAGAGATTTGGAATTCTTGGAACTACTGTTTGAGCATGGATCTCTTCATTCTCTTCGACTCATCATTGCCACCAAACCTAGCTTTGATAGCCATCCAGATATCCTTTGCATCGTCCATGTAGTGGAAATCACCTATGTGATCATCTGGTATAGCCTGAAGAAGAATAGTTCTAGCTTTGTTCTCTCTCTGAACGGCTAAAACTTCTTCAACAGATGTAGGAGCAACATAGGTCAGATTACCTTCAGGATCTCTGGTGGTTTTCCTTAACTTGTTCCCATTAAAAATGACATTCCACAGATGATAACCACAGTTAGTGATCCAATTCTGCATCTTCATTGGCCACCAGTCATATTCCTCCCTCTTGAGATAGGGAAATTTTGCATTGCTGTTGGTGAGGTTGAGTTGATGTAGGGTTGTAGCGTTGAGTGGTTGAGTGACTTCAGAGTCATCAGTTGATCCTGACATTGTGTTGGTTGGGAAGGATGAAAAGAGAAGTTGGTGTTAGTAGTACAGAGACTCCCCCGAGGCTCTGATACCACTTGTTGAAACTTAAGACCTTGATAGATCTTAGAGCCTGTTGATCGTTAGTAGTGTCTATGTAATCACAAACACACTAAAGGAGAATCTCTGCAACTTGTATTCTATAGCGGAATTTCAAATACAAGAGCTACACAAAATACTAAGAATACTTTGATCCTCTATGGATCGTTTATTAAGCACTAATATTGTTTTCTCAACACGTACATAATGCATTGGCCAAGGATTCCTTTTATACTACAAGAAACCCTAAACCCTCTTACAAGAAACGAATAATGTTAAAACTATGACAGATATCTTACATATCTTGTCTTAAAATAACTAAACTCTATCTGTTCTAAAGCTACGGATAAACTATATCCGCAGGAACACTTTGTCCGCAGGAACACTTCCATCAGCAGGAAGCACTATAACTATTCGCAGGAACCTGTCAGTAGCATTCTTCAGCAGTAACTTCTAGAATTCCCAACAAAAAGGGATGTTAGGGGTATTGTGGTAAAAAAATAAGGCTAGATTAGTAGCTCAAGGTTTCAGACAGGAAGAAGGGATTGACTATGATGAAGTTTTTGCACCTGTGGCAAGGGTTGAGGCCATAAGACTATTTTTGGCTTTTGCATCTTATATGGGTTTTATGCTCTATCAAATGGATGTGAAAGGTGCTTTTCTGTATGGAGAAATTGCAGAAGAGGTGTATGTCACTCAACCCAAAGCTTTTAAAGATCCAGAGAATCCTAAACATGTTTACAAAGTAGTGAAAGCTCTCTATGGTCTTCATCAAGCACCTAGAGCTTGGTATGCTAGGTTGTCTACATTCCTGCTGAAGCATGGATACCACTAAGGAAGCTTGGTGCAGGGAGTTTGAGGAATTGATGAAGGGTGAATTTCAAATGAGTGCTATGGGAGAGCTTACTTTCTTTTTGGGTCTACAAGTAAAGCAAAAGCCTGATGGAATCTTTATCAGCCAGGATAAGTATGTGAAAGACATTCTCAAGAAGTTTGATTCTGATAACATTAGGACTGCAACTACACCTTATGAGGCTCCAAAGCCTAAAAATCAGAATGAGCCAGNCTTACTTTCTTTTTGGGTCTACAAGTAAAGCAAAAGCCTGATGGAATCTTTATCAGCCAGGATAAGTATGTGAAAGACATTCTCAAGAAGTTTGATTCTGATAACATTAGGACTGCAACTACACCTTATGAGGCTCCAAAGCCTAAAAATCAGAATGAGCCAGATACAACTGTGAATGTTCACCTCTACAGATCCATGATTGGGTCTCTTATGCATCTCACAGCTTCAAGGCCAGATATTACATTTGCAGTCAATGCTTGTTCTAGACATCAAGTCACACCATTGACTTCCCATCTTAATGCAGTAAAGAAAATCTTTAAATATCTGAAAGGCCAACCTAAGCTAGGTCTTTGGTACCCAAGAGATTCTCCTTTTGTGTTGGAAGCTTACAGTGACAGTGATTATGCTGGTGCTAATCTTGATAGAAAGTCCACTACTGGAGGGTGTCAATTTTTGGGAAGAAGGCCCATCTCTTGGCAATGCCAGAAGCAGACCATTGTTGCTACCTCCTCTACTGAAGCAGAGTATGTTGCTGCAGCAAATTGTTGTGGACAGGTACTTTGGATACAAAATCAAATGCTTGATTATGGGTTCAATTTCATGAACACTAAAATCTTTATTGATAACCAAAGTACTATTTGCATAGTTAAAAATCCAATGTATCATAATAGAACTAAGCACATTGAAATTTGGCACAATTTTATTAGGGATGCAAATGAGAAACACTTAATCTAGGTGCTTAAAATCCATACTGATGATAATGTGGCTGACTTATTAACAAAGGCTTTTGATGGACCTAGGTTTCAACACTTAGTTGTCTAAATTGGAATGGTTAACCCTTGACTGTTATGTTTAAGGGGAGGCACAAGCCTAAGGGGAGGATTGTGGTTGTATATTAGATAGTTAGTTGTATCTTGGTTCACTAGCTTTGTTTTGCAGGTTTATTGTTGTATATACTAAACATTACTTGTTTTTGCTTGTTTTGTGTGTTTTGCTTTGTGTGTTTGCTTTGCAGATATTGTTTCTGTTGATACTACAAGAGCACTTCCTTGTTTCTGCTGATTGGTACTGAGTCTCATCAGTGGTATATACATCAGTGGAATTGGGAAATATCAGTACAAATATAAGGAGTGAAATTTATTCATTATATAACCATGATTACATTCATTGTTGCTTTCAGTACATGATTCCCAAAGTCAAACAAACATACATCCTAACACCTAACCTAAACCCAAAAGCTTCCACCACTGACACCATCTACCTTCCTACCCAAACACTCAACCATCTACTTCCTCTTCCCTTTCCCCTTGTCCTTGGGGTCAGAAAAAAACTTCCCAACACCTTTGCCATCCTACCAACAACTTCTTGCACACAAGTCCAAGGACTTGCTTTGGTGGCTTGGGGAGTCGTGGTGGTCTCCCTGGCACTGGAACTTTGCTGTGAGTGCCAGCAGCTTTCTCCATTTCCTGCTGAAAGACCTTCTTTAGTCTTTCAGAATCAACTTCATCCTTGGTATCTTTCTCAGATGAAGATGAAGATAAAGATGAAGATGGAGATGGGTTGGTTTGTGGTTGAGAAGGCCCTTCTCCAGCAGGGGACTCATCCTCAGGAGGCAAGGATGAAAAGTATTGGCCCAAGGGAACATCAGGATTCTTGAGTGGCATTTGATCAGCAGGAGGGAAGAAGGACAACCAGTGTGGCTCCTCAGGGATGACTGTATCATGCTTCTTCTTTCGGGCCTGTTCTTTTGTTTGCCATGATTGAACTAGGCACCCTGGTGGATAGTAGTTTCCCCATGGGTGTTCTTCTGAGTCGGATGAGGAATCGGATGAAATCTTCACAGTGTCAGGGTTAGGGTTCATGATTTTTATTGATTGGGAGGACTTGGTGGATAATTCAGAACTAGGGATTGTGTGATATGGGTGAATTGTGATTTGGGACCTAATTTATAGGCCTGATTGTGTCTTAATTGGAAGTTAATGCCATTGAATAGGGGATGGTTGAATAGTAAAAAGTTAAGATATTTTCTAAAGAATGTGTTGACCATAAAGAAGATATTTACTGAGGTAATTTTCTACGGATGGATGGTTTCTGCGGACTGATTCTGCTGATTGACTTTCAATCCTGCTGATGAGGATATCNATCGTTCATCTTCTTGAGCTTTTTAAGAAATAAACTCGTCATCACGGGCTTTCCTTGAGTAGATTTCATCTTTGACTCGGCTTTGTGACACTTTTCCGCATCTCGTGCTCGTTTTAGGCTTTTAGGTTGATTTTGATGTCATTCATGCAATATCCTTTCCTGCACAGTCACAAACACAAAAACAAGATATCTTTGGCATTTCACGTTAGTTTTTGGTCTATATAACACTTAAACTAAGGTCAAAAGTATGTGTAAAATAGCACACATCATGGATACAAAATCAAATGCTTGATTATGGGTTCAATTTCATGAACACTAAAATCTTTATTGATAACCAAAGTACTATTTGCATAGTTAAAAATCCAGTGTATCATAATAGAACTAAGCACATTGAAATTAGGCACCATTTTATTAGGGATGCAAATGAGAAACACTTAATCCAGGTGCTTAAAATCCATACTGATGATAATGTGGCTTACTTATTAACAAAGGCTTTTGATGGACCTAGGTTTCAACATTTAGTTGTCCACATTGGAATGGTTAACCCTTGACTGTTATGTTTAAGGGGAGGTATAAGCCTAAGGGGAGGCATATGCCTCAGGGGAGGATTGTGGTTGTATATTAGATAGTTAGTTGTATCTTGGTTCACTAACTTTGTTTTGTAGGTTTATTGTTGTATATACTAACCATTACTTGTTTTAGCTTGTTTTGTGTTTTGCAGATATTGTTTCTGCTGATACTACAAGAGCACTTCCTTGTTTCTGCTGATTGGTACTGAGTCTCATCAGTGGTATATACATCAGTGGAATTGGGAAATATCAGTACAAATATAAGGAGTGAAGTTTATTCATTAAGTAACCATGATTACATTCATTGTTGCTTTCAGTACATGATTCCCAAAGACAAACAAACATACATCCTAACACCTAACCTAAACCCAAAAGCTTCCACCACTGACACAATCTACCTTCCTACCCAAACACTCAACCATCTACTTCCTCTTCCCTTTCCCCTTGTCCTTGGGGTCAGACAAAAACTTCCCAACACCTTTGCCATCCTTCCCTGGCACCAACAACTTCTTGCACACAAGTCCAAGGACTTGCTTTGGTGGCTTGGGGAGTCGTGGTGGTCTCCCTGGCATTGGAACTTTGCTGAGAGTGCCAGCAGCTTTCTCCATTTCCTGCTGAAAGACCTTCTTTAGTCTTTCAGAATCAACTTCATCCTTGGTATCTTTCTCAGATGAAGATGAAGATAAAGATGAAGATGGAGATGGGTTGGTTTGTGGTTGAGAAGGCCCTTCTCCAGCAGGGGACTCATCCTCAGGAGGCAAGGATGAAAAGTATTGGCCCAAGGGAACATCAGGATTCTTGAGTGGCATTTGATCAGCAGGAGGGAAGAAGGACAACCAGTGTGGCTCCTCAGGGATGACTGTATCATGCTTCTTCTTTCGGGCCTGTTCTTTTGTTTGCCATGATTGAACTAGGCACCCTGGTGGATAGTAGTTTCCCCATGGGTGTTCTTCTGAGTCGGATGAGGAATCGGATGAAATCTTCACAGTGTCAGGGTTAGGGTTCATGATTTTTATTGATTGGGAGGACTTGGTGGATAATTCAGAACTAGGGATTGTGTGATATGGGTGAATTGTGATTTGGGACCTAATTTATAGGCCTGNGATAGTAGTTTCCCCATGGGTGTTCTTCTGAGTCGGATGAGGAATCGGATGAAATCTTCACAGTGTCAGGGTTAGGGTTCATGATTTTTATTGATTGGGAGGACTTGGTGGATAATTCAGAACTAGGGATTGTGTGATATGGGTGAATTGTGATTTGGGACCTAATTTATAGGCCTGATTGTGTCTTAATTGGAAGTTAATGCCATTGAATAGGGGATGGTTGAATAGTAAAAAGTTAAGATATTTTCTAAAGAATGTGTTGACCATAAAGAAGATATTTACTGAGGTAATTTTCTACGGATGGATGGTTTCTGCGGACTGATTCTGCTGATTGACTTTCAATCCTGCTGATGAGGATATCTGCATTGACCATGCTAGCACAACCTTGGATTCTGTGGATTGACCAACCATTTCTGCGAATTGACTTTTGGTTGCTGCTGATAGTTATTATTTGGGTTTAATTTGGGATGTAATTAAAAGTCAAAATTGGTCAAAGATTCTTTCCACGATTCTTGCCAATTCACTACCACGATTGGGCAACTTCTTTAAATAACCTAACGTGTGTACCCCACGCCCAAAATAACTGATTCCCTCTACTTATATAACCAAACCTATTTCATAACTTCAAAATCCCGTCACTCAATCTCACGAATTTCTCAAATTCACAACTGTTCTTCAATGGTTGAACTTGTATTTAAAAGGGATCACAATAAAGTAGCTTTCTTGGGTAAAGCAAAGGGTCATGATATGTTTGATCCAATGGTGGAGTTCTTGAAGAGGTCCAAATTTCACTTTGCTCTCACTCAGTACCCTGTTCGAGTGTGTGAATCTTTTGTTCGATAATTTTGGGCCACTGCTGTAAAACGATCTCAAGACGGTTATCCTACAGAGTTGGTTGCAACCATTGATGGGGTGGAATATGTGGTCACCGAGGAGTTGGTTCGCACTAAGCTTCAGTTAGATGATGAGAATGGAGAATACCATACAGACAAGGAGGTTATACTTCCTGGGCTAAGGGAAATTGGTTATCATGGTGAAGTAAAGAAAGCTTGGTACAAAAACCGACTTTGCCCCAAATGGAGGTTTTTGGTGCATACTTTGTTGCAATGTGTCAGTCCTAAGTCAGGAGGATGGGATCAATTCTTTACTCATCTGGCTTGTGGAATTGTCTGTCTATCACAGGGTACCACTTTTAATTTTTCTAGATTTATTTTTGAGGGTATGGTTGATAATGTTAAAGCTGATAAAGATAAGTTTCTAATGTACCATAGGTTTCTTCAAATTATAATAGCCTTAGAAACTCAAGACAGAACACATCAACCTATATTCCCTTTAACTTCTAAAATATTGGCAAGCATGGGTAGTGGGTATACTGGGATACATAGGCCTCTTCTTTCAGCTATGTTGCCAATTGGCAATGATGCTGATGTAGGGGATGCTGCTGATGGTGGTCAACCACCTGTGCCTGAAGCTGCTGATGCAACTGCACTAGTTGCTGTTGATGCAGGCACATCTACATCCACTGCAGCTGGCCCATCCAATACTGCTGATGCAACTGCATCAGTTGCTGCGGATGAATAGCTACCACCATCCCCAAGTGTAAGATACTAACTAACACATAACACGGATCAACTTGTAGTATGGATCGAATAGTAAAGAAAGAAAGAAAGAAATCTAGGGAGAGAAAGTAGAGTGAGAAAGATGGGAACCTTGAGAGAAAACCAAAAAAAAATAAAATAGATTATGAGAAGGTCCGACCCTCTCCAAGGAGGGATAGGGCTATTTATATGTAAAAGGTGTTGCTTGCCTCTACTAGGCTGTGGATCGGGCTGACAGTGGGTAAAGACCCGACCCGACTCCACGAATACTAACTAATACTAATATACGTACTAATTACTATTATAAATACTACGAGCTATACAATGCTTAATCGTACTTGGGGTGACCGAATATTCTATAAGAAAAATCGTATTCCTAACAATCTCCCACTAAGGGAGGTCACCCCAGAAATTAAATCTTGAATTCTTGCATTGAGATCTTTGTCGATATCTTCGTAGCTCGTAGTTGTTGATTCTTCAATGTAAAGTACTTTGTGCTTTCAGCAGCGGACTCTAGATGACTTGCTTGATGTGTAGGATGATCTTTGGTATTTCTTCGTGTTCATCATCCAAATTAAGTAGCTTCAAGTCATCTTTGAGTGGAAGTGTCTCTTTGTGATGTTGTGATTGTCTTTGTGTTGTCATGCTCACACTTTTCTGGATCATGATCTTCTTTATCAGAGTTGTGGAAGCATAGTTGAAGCCCATTCCATGATCATGATTTCTTTAGACTTGATGTTGAAGTGTGAGCATGAGATGATGAATCGGCATCTTTTCAGCAATTAGCACCAATCGTCTTCTTCTTTGTTTCTGGTGGGAATACGCCTTTCCAACATGCCCATACATCTTTGATGAGTGAATTTCCATGGTTGAGTAGTTCTGACGGCTCCTTTTAGATGTCGGTATGAGCATGTGGAACTGGAGTGATGGTGGTGGATGATGATAAGTTCGGTATGTTGAGCTGCATAAAACTTGGTTAGTAATAAACATACCAGCACTTACAAGTTCGGACTTCGAGATCGTCAACAGCATAGTGTGAAGACTTTCTCTAATCCTTACCAAGGCCGTTCCTAATCGGATGCCCCCGAAAGGGCTTTCACTGACATACCGAAGTACACCAACGATTAGGTGAGTCGCTGGAGACCACCCCACGACTGTAGACCATTTGGAACACCACCGCGAACACTAAGAGTAATCCACAAGAGATTACCGAGGTGACCTGCTGTCAGGGCTGTTTGATGTTGACCCTGGCAGGAGTTT
Organism: Artemisia annua; assembly: GCA_014162995.1. Taxonomy (NCBI): domain Eukaryota; kingdom Viridiplantae; phylum Streptophyta; class Magnoliopsida; order Asterales; family Asteraceae; genus Artemisia; species Artemisia annua. The sequence continues at coordinate 49,832 of LBNU01000102.1, forward strand.
CCACTCAATCACTGGGAAATACATATGTATATTCCCTCATAAGTGTTCTTGGCAGATTGCTAAGATCTGCGTAGGACTCAAAATATTACAACTGGTGTCCTTATTGATGAACAACCAGTGTAGAAGTATCAAGTGTTCCTATGAGATCTTTTGATGCATCTCGTGGCTCTAGACTCAATAAGTGCAATTTGGTTATCCTATGCGGAGTCTAGGGAGGGGTCTCCTGTTTCAATATCAACTAGCTCTAAGAGACAAGTCGATAGATTACACCGGTTCCCCGTGAGAATGAAANATTACAACTGGTGTCCTTATTGATGAACAACCAGTGTAGAAGTATCAAGTGTTCCTATGAGATCTTTTGATGCATCTCGTGGCTCTAGACTCAATAAGTGCAATTTGGTTATCCTATGCGGAGACTAGGGAGGGGTCTCCTGTTTCAATATCAACTAGCTCTAAGAGACAAGTCGATAGATTACACCGGTTCCCCGTGAGAATGAAACAAGCTATTTTAAGAGAACTTGAGTGGCTGGAAGGTTTAGTGCAGTGCGTCACTTGGTCCATGACGTCTTTTCTTCAATACTGATGTTACCTTAGTAACAATCAGTAGAATATGAGTTGAACCCGGTTTCTGCCCTAAGGTTGAATAAATGGAGGGCTATTTCTTTTCACCCTTTCTCATTTCATTTCTTTTTAATTCTTCAACCCCTTCAGTGCTTTCCGAGACTTCATTACTAGAACCTTGTTGGGTTTGTTCCAGTCCTAGCTCAATCTCAGTCTGCACTCTTCCCTTTCTCACTTTTCTCCTTTTTTGCAATCATTCCTAAGGACTTCTAATCTATCTATTGGATTGTCCCTAGGAAGATCCATCTGGTTCTGGTGGATCATGGGAACATATACCTAACCTTACCATCCTTATAACTCCATGCTTTAAAGTAAAGTGGTCGGTCTTTTGGTATCTTTCCACAATCACCATATACCCAGATCATTGAAAATTCTCTCAAAGTGTTTATGATTAAGAAACACATTTTGTTAACACTTTGAGAGTTTTGTAGCTTTTCAAATGCTCCCCCTTAACATGTGCTCATAGGTTTTGATTGAAATTTGCACATGTCGGGGTGAGTTGCACTTTTGAATTGATCCACTCTCAATAGACATATACCCTAGGGACACGTTTACGTTGCTTAGTTAAAGGGATCCATTATCAGCTTTTAGGTGATAAGTAGCCCTAATAACCAACTTGAAGTTGTTAACATTCCTTAAATAGGAAGTTAGACCCGTCAAAGCATACATCTAAGAAGGGCTTCTCGAAACGGTACTTTCTACTTGGATAAATCCTTTCGAATTCTAACGTTTGTGTTTCGTCAATTCATGAGTTAAATCTGAGTCAAAATCAATTAACGGTTTCTACTTGTTATTATAAAAACACGCGAAAGACTCTTAGCCACTTGCTCACTTGCTCCCACTTAATATGTGCTTTGATTAAAATTCAAAAACTTCAAAAATTTTAGCAGATACGGGAGAGCGTACCTTTGAGTCCAAAAACATCACATTTTAAATCAGATTTCATATTTAAATCACATTCTCTCCCCCGATCAAAAAATTTCAAATCTTTTGAGATTTTGTGATCCCAATTGATTTAAATGGTTTCAGAGGAAAAATGGGAGAAAGTGTGATAAAATTTTATCATTTACTGATTTTGAGACACAATTCACTGCTGCTGGTGCACAAAGTTTTCAAAGGTGCAGAAATTTTGAGCAAATACGCTCGCCCTCAATTAATGACCCGTTTTATATTTAAGGAATTGGAGTCATTACATTGAGCAGCAGGGTATTTGTGAAAATTTAAGTCCAATTGCCACCTTGTAAACCACAAAAACTCTCTTGAAGAATCATAAGAGAGAGATTTTGGGATGAAAGAAGACTTCTCTTCTTTTACTAGAAGTGATGCACTGAAACATACATTATTTCGGAGGTGCACAGATGTAAAGTAATCCATGCCCGGATGAACTTCATCCGTTGTTAGGAACAACCGTCTTTATGGCGACGAGTTTTCCTCATTTTGAAGCCCGGGTTGCTATCTGAAGTAATAGCAAGCCATTATGACATGTTTAAGATGAAACTATTTTTGGTATTTTTATGTTTTTCAGATTTTTATGGTTTTTCTAGGTTTTTATATTTTTGTATTTTTCTTTTAGGTTTTAATGACTATGTACGAGGATATTTGAAGCGAATCCATTACTCATCATTGTCCTCCTGAATACTTTTGAGTGACTCAGGAGAGATACTGATGAGTATGTAAATACTCATCATTTTTACCTAATCTGAACTGCCAAAACATCCAAAAACACCCAATAATGCATCAAAATAGTGAAAATATCCCAGGGTTGTGTTTTATATGTTTTAGATGCAAAATGTTTGAAAACAAATGAAAAACAAGCAAAGTTTGCACAAATTGACAGTTTCAGTCCCTCAACTTTCAAAACTTATCAAATTTAGTCCCTAAGCATAAATTTTGAATATAAAGTCAACCAAAGTCCTTAGAAAATCACAAGTTGTCATAATTAGTCCTTTGATGAAAAAGTTTCAAAAGTTTACAAGTTTAGTCCCTGAACTTTGCAAAAGTGTCAAAAATAGCCCCTGGGATTAAAATCTTTTGGAAAATAACAATTATGTTCCTTGTATTATGAAACTTTGGCAAAAATAATCATTTGGTGAAAAGTTTGGTGAATTTACAAGTTTGGTCCCTCAAGTTTCAAAGTTGGCAGAAATGGTCCCTGAAGATTCTAAAAGTGGAAAAGTCAACATAAGACCTTGTACTATTCATCCTTGGCATGAATGGCCCCTTTGATAAGTTTGGAAAGTTGTCAAACTCAGCCCTTCAAAATTCAGAATATTACACTTTAGTCCTTGGGCTAAACTATACTACAAACCAAATGGATCATGTGTTATAATTATAAACCCAAAACAAAACCAAACCCAAAGCCCCAACCAGTCCACCCCAATAAACCTTTGGCCCATTTCTTTTCCTTGGCCCAACACTTCACCAGCCCAACACTCCCCTTATAATTTAAACCCCTTCCACCCCTACCCCGTTCACACCTTTCTTCCCTCCCCCACCCCTTCCAACTTGCCTGCAACACATCACCTCCACCACCCCCACCATCTCAGTCACATCCACCGCCCAAATCCACTACACCTAACCCACTACCCTCGCATTAAATGCACCACCCCCCAATTGTTATAATAGTCCAATTCCCCTGTCTCAGTTTTGGCGCCAAAAAGCAATTTAAAGGCCAGGATCAAATCAAAGCAATCCAAAGGCTATTATTGAAGTGGGAAAGCTCAAGTGGGACCCTAGGAACCCAATTTGCAGCTATAAAAGGCCAAGGAAGCAGTGAAGATTAGTGTGTAGTTTACTTAGCAAAAGTTTAGTGTCGTTTTATTGTAATCTCTGTTTTTTGTGATAAAACTTAGTCAAAGTCTGTTGTAATATATGTTTCTAGTGTAATTTAAACCTTTATCAATATCAATTTCAAGTTCTTTTCTATAATTCAGTTTATGCAACTTTTTTCTTAAAATCTTATTAGTACTGTTCTGTTAATTGTAGTTATTATTATGGACTCTTAGGCTCACATAAGCTCCTAGAAAGCTTATAAAAGCTTTTAGTAACCTTAAAATACAGTCTAAGTATCAAAAGCAAAAATACAAAAAAATCAAGAAAATTCACTGAAAAATAAAAAAAATTGATTGAAGATGATGAAGAAAGCTGGAGCACTGTGAATTCTGGATGGCAGTGGGTTAGAGGCTTTGTGGAAAGCCATTAGGAGTGATCTGTGGTCCTTGGTTCATGGTTTATAGCTGGAGTGCAGTTTGTAAGCCACTTTCTCATATTTAGCATCCTATTGTTCTATTGTTATTAAGCTGCTTAATCTTGTTTCTATGTTCTTATCTGTTACATTTTAGTTGATATATGGATTAAAATAGATTGCTTGTTCATTAGGATTAACTTTGTGCTAAAAATTGAAACATCACAGTGTAAATTGCCAACTTGATAAATCTGTGTTTTATGCTTGTGTTCTTAATGTTTTGTGCTTGAGTGATCTTAATACATCATATAATAATCTTTGAAAATAGTTTTGTGGTCCTAATCAGTCAATCACTTTGAAAAACTCATTTTCATATTTTTAAAGGAATGTTTGGTATTGCTGAACTCTGTGTGTTCCAGTGTGTTTTTGTTGTTGCTTTTGGTTTAGACATATCACAATAGGTAATATTAGGTTAAGTAAAACATAAAAACTAGTGGTCTTTTGTGCAGAAGTCAAAATCAACTTTAATCTCACTTCAATTGTTCACTATGTGATTTTTAGTCACCATAATCATAATTCCAGCTTTGAATCTTGTTGTTATTGCTTAAATTAGTCTTAATACAGCTTATAACATCTTATTCAGTCATTTTTAGCTCTTAGAAATCTATCATAGTCAACTTAGTTCATTTACTTAAAAAGTCAATTTTCTTTGTAAACAGTTTTTGAATAAACTAGTTAATTATATTGTGAACTTAATATTAGGTTTTAGCTTGTATGCTTTTAGGTTATTAAACTCTTGCTGCTTAATTTCATTAGGGTGTTTTTAATTATTTTTATTCTCTTAGCTAAACTGCTTATTGAGTGCTTTCCATTTAGCACTTTCTCAAAGTATGCTCTATGCACAGTTTTCTAGCCTTTTTCTCAAGCTTGCATAAGTCTCATCAGTGAATTGTAGCTTGTGTGTTTTAACTTTTTGTAAAGCTTATCCATCAAACTCAAGGGTCCAGGGCTTAATTTACCATTTGCACTTCATTTGATAAGTCTGCTTGTGGGTTTTAGTTTTGACCATTTGATTGTCTATACTGCCTAGGCAGTGTATACAGGCCTTTTCATAAGCTTGCCACAAGCTCACCTGTGGACCCCACAGTGTGAGCTTTAGCTTTTTGAAAAGCCAATAAGCTCAACTTGTTGGATCAGCTTTTACTTTGGGCTTCCAATCACCCCTGTGGGCCCCACACAGTCTTACATTTTGTCCCATTTAGCCTGCAGAACTGTTGATCTGTGGCATTTTTGATTGCTTATTTTGTCCTTGTGGCTTATTCAGTGCATATTAATTGTTGTTTTAGCTTCATATAAGTTCCATTAACTAGTTTCTAGCCTAATCCACCCTTGTAGGACCCGCTGTTAGCTTATTCAAGCTTATTTCAAGCTTGTTTGACCAAAAGTCAAACTGTCAAGGAAATAAGCTTGCATACTGCTTATTTTTTAATTTAAGCAAAAGTGTTTTTACAAAAGTTGTTCATTTTCAGTGTTAGAACAAGTTCCAAAAAGAAAATTCCAAAAAACATCACTTTTTAAGAAAAGTGATAGCTTCTATTTAATATAATTTAGCTTTTTAATTTTTCTTTTCAAATTTTTATTAAGTACTTATCTGTTTTTATAATTTTCTTAAATTCCTAGTATCTTAAAGTATTTGCATAAATTTTCTTAGAATTTTCCTTTTTAATTTAGTATTTATTAGAATTAATAACAGTTTAATTATTAATTAGTTAATATTAGTAATTAAATAGTTTTAATAAATTTTTGTTAAACAGTAGTATAGTTTTATATTTTTCCTGAGTTCTAAATTAAATTTAACACTTCTGGTAATTTTTCCATAATTTATACTGTTCATTTGGTAATTATTAGATTTAATTTTAATTAAAATAGTTTTATTAGAAAATCCAAAAAGAAAATTGTTTTAGCATTTAAATTTAATCTCAGATCCATTTTTATAATTTTTATAGCTTGTATACATTATTTAGAATCTGTAAAAATTGGATTTGTAATTTTCTCTTTTCATTTTCTATTTTTCTTATTTAATCTAGTTTAAATAACCTTTAAATAATAGTTTAGTAATTAATTAATAAAAAACCCACAAAAAGACAAAAATATTTATTTTCAATTTTTATATCTCTTTTAAGTCATTTTAGATTTTTAGAAATTAATTTTGCAAATTTTTAGAGTAATTTTGTAATCTTAATCATTTTTAGATTTGTTATAGATTAGTTTTAATTAACTTTTTAAATAGTTTTATTAAATAATTAATATTTAAATATTAAAATAATCAAAAAAATAATTTTCTTTTTAATTTAATTTTCTTTTAATTTTAATTTTGTAAAAGTTTCATTTTTACCCCTGTAGTTTGTAATTGTTCATATTTAACCTTTTTCCATTTTACTTGATTAGTCTTTCTGTATTAGGTTTTTCCAAAGCCTAATTCTGTTCCCCTGTAGTGTAAAATTCTGTTATTTATCATTTCCATTAGTGTAATCAACTCCAAATAATCATTCTTAATCTGGTTACTATTCCCAATCACTCATTCCATAAACGTTTCCAAAACACAATTTCAATCTCGCTGGGACTTAACGACCCGTGAGTACACTGTGCTTTCAATGGATCATAAATTGATCACTCTCTCCCTCATTTGACTTAGTTGGCCACACCTGGTTGACTGGTTAGTTTGGGAGGAGTCAAAATTTGGCGCCGCTGCCGGGGAGGTTGTTGCGTGTTTTAAAAACGTTTAAGTTTAGTGATTTTCAAAACCCTCCTTGTACAAATCACATCATTTTGTAAATTTTTTTGTAAAAATCTTATCATATCATAAAAAAGTCATTAAAACTTTTCCTAAAGTGTTAACAACACCAAAAAAATCAAAAACAACAAAACAAATCGTGAAGTTAAATTACTTCGATTCTTTAAGATTACAACCTATACAGTTGGAATACGGAGGTTCTGACATTAAATTGCGAACCGAAGAGAGATCCATTCTTCTCTCCCGCCAACCTGCGAGTAGTCTTAAAGGAACGATTTCAGTTAACGAATCGATTCCAAAAAAAAAATTCCAAGTTTTTTCACACACACCCCAAAAAGCCAAAAACCTTTGTTTTCTTGTTAAATAAATACGTAAAATATTACCACCGCAAATCAAAGCAGAATGCAACCCAACTGGGTGTATGACCATTAATAAGTTCCCAAACTAAAGATTAAAACTTGCCATTTTACTCTTGTGATTGGTGTACCTTTTTCAAAGAAGCCAGTCACACTGTGGTTATTGGTTTAAGTTCACTGTTGTTTTGCCTCGGTCTTGTTTTACTTGTGAATATTTTTAGTGCATGCGCACTCGTTCCCAGTCAAGAATAAATCGTCAAAGGAGCATAGCTGAATTGCTTGCTGCTGAAGAAATATCCGTTAATATGCCTAACGATGACCCACCACCACCTCCACCCCCTCCCAAATCTGAAACTGGGGATGCAGCTCCTGATCTCCGAACGATGGAGGAGCTGTTTTAGCCTACTATGTAGGGGAGGGGAGGACCCATTGCACCACTTACTATCAGTTCCACGGATTTTGGACTCAAGCTCCACATGATCCAGCAAGTCCAGAATTCGTGTCAGTTCCACGGTTTACCGGGTGACGATGCAAATAAGCATCTCGATAAATTTTTGACCGTCACCCAAAGTATGAAGCAGAATGGTGTCACCGATGACGGCCTTCGCTTATACCTCTTTCCATATTCTCTCACTCATCATGCTACTGCCTGGTTTGATCGTCTCCCGAAGAATTCGATCCACACTTTTGATGAAATGGTTACCAAGTTCTTAGCAAAATACTTTCCACCATCCATGGTAACTAAGTTGAGAAATGAAAGAGACGCTTAATCGAAGTTCAAAAGATAACTATGAAGCTAAACTTTCCAAATTCGAGCAAGTGATCACTTTTAAAGCTTTTAAGGACCTTTGGAAAGCTCGTCAACACATCACCTCAAGTTACAAGGACTTAAGTTTCATTTTGAGAAAGTTTAGTAGCTTTGTGTTAGAAGTTTACGCTTAGTTTTCATGAAATGTAAAAGACTAGGGGGCTAAGTGCACACAATGTAAAAAGGCAAGCCTCCTTGGCTCCTTTAAATAGAATCCCCTAGCCTTCATTTGACATTGTTAGTCTTAGTTTTATTTGAGTCTTAGTGTAAGATTTCTTTTTATGCAAGCTTTTTATTTCATGTCTTAATAATCTTTCCTAGCTTATTCTTGTTGCTTCATCTCAATCTTTCTTTTACATCTTTTAATCTTTTGAGCTTATTTTCTTGTCTTAATAATCTACAAAAGCTTTTATTAGTCGCCACCTTTGCATGAGTATTTGTGGTTGTATGGTTTCTAAAATGGGTTAGGGCTTGTAATTTGAGTCGTGGCTTATTAGCAACTTATTTGGTATCTAAAACTAGCTTTTCATTAAGTTTACATAAGTATTTATCAAGTTCTATAATATTAGTCACGTTAAAATAAGTTTACAGGTTCTAAATTAGGTTTTTGCGAGTTTGGTAGATTGAGTGTAGGTATTAGCGAGTATGGTTATGTGGTCTTGCGAGTATTAAAGTTTTCTAAAATTTCTTGCGAGTATGAGATTGTCTATTGCGAGTATGGTAGCTTTCGAAGGTCTTGCGAGTTTGGTTTATGATAGTTAGCGAGTATAGAGCTTCCTTTGCGAGTATCATTTATATTGCGAGTAAGCAATTTATTTCATTGCGAGTATCAACTTGGCAACCTCTTTCTTCGCGAGTAAGGAGCTCTATTCTTGAGAGTTTGATTTATCTTTTGCGAGTATGAAGTTTACATTTTCCTTTGCGAGTATCATTTATAATAGATAGCGAGTATGGAGTCTTAGCGTGTGAGTTTAATTTTTAGTTTTCGAGTCTTAGTTTCTTTTTAGTGTCGTGTCGTTGTAGTTCTTAAGCCGAGCTTGGCTCCTTTACCTCATCGTCATAACGAGTGAGGTTTTATTTCTTTACTATCTTAACGACACTCCGTCGAAATTTCTTAAAGTCTTTTTAGTTTTATTATAACTTAGTTAACCTTCTTTTCTAATTAGTTAAAGTTTTTAGTACGTTAAATCTTTTAGTACGTTAAATCTTTTATCATATTTTTAGTTTAATTCTTCTTTTGTTAATTAAATCTAAAACTCAAAAACATTTTCTTAATTTCCTTTCCATTTCATTTCTTATAATTATTACTTAGTTTTATGTTTTCTTTTATCGGTCAACTTATGTCTTTCAATCTCGTGCTTTATTTTATTTAAGATTTAAACAAGTTTTCGTAGTTTAACTAAAACCAAATCACATCTTTTAAAACTATTCACTTCACATAACTCACGACTCGAGTGACAAGATCAATTTCAACCCTCGTTGGGACAACGATCCGTGGTTTACAAGTTCGCTTGCTAGATCGCAACGATCAATACCCCTAGGACACCCCTCAGAGCCTATCTTTTTCGTTTCTAACATTAAGCATTTTATTTAAAGGAAGAATTTGTTTACAATCCACCCCCAAATGTACACCAAAATCACCTTAGCCTACCTTGTATGCACTCATCTTTACTGTATTATTGTGACAACATTTGTGTAAACCGTAAGTTAATTATCTAATTGATTATATTACATGGTTGCTAAGTCGAGTCATATCTTGTACATATTGTTTTGGGAGGATTGGGTAAAGTACTAGTGTTATGGAGTAATGGGGAAGAACATCA